>JAJLZJ010000055.1:0-97897 GCA_030572155.1 Suhomyces taliae | reverse complement strand
CCAGAACCCCCTCAAACATAACCTTAAACCCCAATAGAGCCACACTACACTTAGCAAAATTAACCCCGACATTAAACCTCCAAGTGTCCCTCGAAAGTTCTGGGTTCCTAACTTTAACCCTTGGATCAATAAGACAATTTGCAATATTATTTTACTTGTTGTTTTAGCCTATTAATTCGCGTGTCCAGCAAAAAAAAAAATTCGCAGCCGTTTCGCTTATATTCTATAAGCCTCTGTAAGAGCCACACCATAAGGGTCCATCAGATCTTACAGATAAAAAAACGGTTACCGAAAAGAAATTAAGTATATGTGCAGATTTGTGATCAGACAAGGACAATTTCGTAGAAGTTTTTCGTATTCCAGCTTAATTAACTATTTAAATATTTAGTTTAAATTCTACTTTAGTTCTTTAAGTGAACCAGTCAATTTAGATTAAATTGTATATTTGATCTAATTAAAAAAAAAGGAACTCAGATGAATTCCCATGTGATATCAATGACACCAAGACTTTGATCAGCTAACTTAGAGAAAGCAGCTGGGGATAAGTCAAGTCCATTTGGCTTACAGCCAGGACAGGAGTCAACAACAGTCACATCGACAGATTTACCTTGATAAGAAACTCTAATTTTTTCACCACAAACAGGGTTTTTGTTTGGGTTACCATCAGTAACAGTCTTATCAAAAATAGATTGTTGAAGAGCTACAATGAGATCATCTTCAGTGTTGTTACCTCCACAAGCACCCATTCCTGGGGTGTAGAAGGTAGCTGGGCCACTGAAAATTTGAGAAGAGGCTGGAGAAGAAGATGCAGCAGTCGATGACGCAGCAGAAGAGATAGTGGATTCAGTGGAAGAGGCAGCAGTAGCAGTATGAGTGGCAGAAACAGGCTTTTCACCTGGGCTAGTAATAGCAGCAGTAGACGAAGCAGACGAAACGGAAGCAATTGGAGCATCAGAACTAGCAGGAGCAACAGATTGAGACAATTCAGCGCTGGAAGCTGCGCTAGAAGCAGCAGCACTAGAAGCAGCAGAGGTTGAATCAGCAATGATACTGGAAGAAGCACTAGTTGGAGCAACACTGGAAGAAATAGCTGCAGAAGAAGCAGCAGCAGAAGAAGTAGAAGAGGCTGCAACAGAAGAACTAGCATTGGAAGCAATTACTTCACTGGAAGAGGCTAAGACAGAGCTGGAAGCAGCAGAAGATGGAGCGACATCAGTAGTTGCAACCGAATCAGAGGATTCAGTGATGTCAGCAGAAGTTTCAGAATCGGTACTTGAATCAGCAGAGCTAGTAGTTGCACTAACACTTGCTCTGTTGACAGTAGTGGTTGTAAATACAGTAGTAGTAAATGTGGTTGTCAAACCGTCATTATTATCCGAGGCAGCAGAAGCAGCAGAAGCAGAAGCAGCAGAAGCAGAAGCTTCGACAGAATTGTCGCCATCATTACCCAAGCCTTCAACAGCACTAGATGGAATACCAGTGGTATCAGTGGAAAGGGTAGTGGTAACAGTACCAGCAGTGTTTTCAATCAGAGTTGGAACAGGAGCAGCAGTGGAAGCAACAACAGTAGTGAAGGTGGTGATACGAGTGGAATTGGTAATCCAGACAATTTGGTAGACACCAGGAACACTAGAGTTAGAGTTAGAGTTGGAATTGGAGTTGGAGTTGGAATTGGAGTTAGATCCAGCGTGCTGAGCGGTATTGTTTTGGTGAGCTGGAGCAGTTGCATGATGATGACTTGGATCGGTACCATTCCAACCACTTGGGGAAGGAATCCATCCACCATCTCTTCGATCGAGTTGTTTACCTTCGAACCAAGAAGGCTTGAAAAGTGGTGCAGCTTGAGCTACAGAGGTAATTGATAAGACACAGGAAATTAAGGAAAGTGGGTTCATCTTAGGCTCAAAGAATAATTAAAGGAGTGTACTAGTTGGGAGTTGAGTCTTTTGATAGAGAATAAACCAAAGGATCAAAGGCTACTTTTATACATATACAACTACCGTCAAGCCATGGCAAGTGATGGAACCACCTTGGAATGAATACAACTTTTCGAAACATATATGCCATCCCTGTGTGTGTTTGCTGCGGATACGAGAATGTGACAGCAAAAGATTATCCGAAAAGAAGGTCTAGAAGAAAGAGAAGAAAAGAATGATAATAAAACAATTTGAAGAATTAAGTTGAAAAAAAAAGTCCAGATCAATTATGGGTGCAATTTAATGGCGATGAAATGTGAAAAAACAACCATAAAACCATAAAACTGACTTAGATCATGGCTCTGAACAAAGCAATTCGCTACCACTGAAACGGTAGTAGGTTCTGATCAAGTTCAAAATGTGGTAGACTGTCTCAAACAATCCAACGGTTACCCTAGTGAGGTACCGATGTTACAAGTGAGACGGGAAGAAGTGCATTCCCAGTTGACGACGAGGTGGCTGCGAATTTTTTTTCGATCGAAACACGGTTATTGTTGATTGTTTTTTTTGTCAGGGGTGCATAGTGAAAAGTACGGAATGGGAATGCAACAGTTAAGGACAGGAATGAATGCAAGGGGATCCAATAAAGATTCGAGATTTTACAAGCGAAGGCGAGGTTTGATGCCGTTGATTACACGATGACGAAGTAACAAAGGAAAATATCATGGATCGACCGATATTTTTCATGTTCCAAGGAACCCGTCTATGCTCAACTAACGATAATTGCCCCAGAAAAACTCAACCGCGTACTTTTTGATTCAAAAGTATGGTTAAATGCCATGACGTAATTGTAGATAGATAACAACCGAAGGCGCTAAGCGATTACGCTATACAAACTCTATACTTATGCTGATAAACTTCTAGACCTGGGGCTAAAGATGTTGGAGACATAAAACGTCAGATCGTACCATAAAGTTAGAGTTAGAAGGTTATGGTGATTACAACTTGGCGATATAAATGACATCATTATACCACGACTCAATTTGTTTCATATCCCCTTACAATTGATTTACGTAGTGTTTGTTTCCTTGGCTTAGCTTAGCGTGGCCACGGCTCTTGTGTGCACATTGGCTCGAGGAAACATTTTAAACAAAATAGGAAAATGATACTCGTACCACTAAATGCGGCTAAGATCAAAGGCTACAGTATCTGTAACAACAATAGATCAAAAAAATAAGACCAGTACCACCAAAACATACCACCAAATCGTACCACCAAAACATACCACCAAAGTCGCTCTAGCAACTTCCGAACGCCCATAGATAATTTAGTAATTTATTAGTTATCATACACTTAAAAGCCCACCCTTCTATTAAGTATCTACATCATGAATTCGTTTTTACTTGATTGTATATTTAACCTACCCAATAGTTGAATCATCTAGCTACACAGCAGACGAATACAACGTGCTTTAAGCACCAATAAAAGAACAACATTTATATATATAAAAAAAAGGAGCACATAAGAGAAAGAAAGAAGTTTTTTTTTTAAAATAGGTGATTAACCTATTCAACCCAAGACCATTCGATCTTGATTCTACCTAAATCTTTGTCAGCAATGTCAGAGAAAGCAGCTGGAGAAAGATCCAAGTCATCTGGGGCACATCCTGGACAAGAGTCGACAACAGTGACAATGGTAGACTTACCTTCGTAAGAGGCCTTAATCTTCTTTCCACACTTGGTGTTCTTGTTAGGGTTACCATCAACGGTGAATTGGTTAAAAACTTTTTGGGAAATGGCAACAATTCTATCATCAGCAGTACTTTCACCACCACAAGCACCCATACCTGGGTCGTAGTAGGTACCATCACCCTTGTGGGTTTCACCAGAAGAGGATGGTTCAGAGGAAGAAACGGAGGAGGAAGTAGCTGGAGATGGGGTATCAGAAGTTGGCTCAGCAGTGGAAGCTGGGGTTGGAACTTCAGAAGTTGGAGCTGGAGCTTCAGAAGAAGTGGTTGCTTGACTAGCGAAAGCAGCAACGTTGTTGTTGCTCAAAGATGGAACTTCTGGAGAAGGAGCAGCGGAGCTGGCAGCGGCAGCTTCAGCAGCAACACTAGTGGTTGGAGCAGCTTCAGTGGTTGGAGTAGCTGGAGTAGCTGGAGCGCTGGTGGCTGGGGTTGGAGCAGCATCAGTTGGAGATGGTGCAACAGTTTCAGGTGCTGGGTCAGAGATACCGGTACCCTCCCAAATAACAGTGTGATAGTTGGTGTGAACGTGAGTAATAGTAACGTATTCAATTGCAACTGGAGCAGCAGACACAAGGCCTGTGGTTAATAAAGAAAGTAAGGTTGCAGTGGAGAACTTCATAATGAAAGACTAAGTGAGGAAATCACACGGAGTGGATTTAAAAAATCTGGGTTATTTGTAAGGAATGTAAGTGACTGAAAAGTCGGTAAGGAAAGGAAGGGCCGGTTCTAAATCTAAAAGGAGTGACAGATACCTGAAGGTGGTTAACAGTATAGCTTTATATATATATATTACTGGTAATAAAGAAATAAGAGAAAAGATTTGCGAAAAAAAGTGTTGATATATATATGCGGGTGAAACTGGACGAATGAGAACGTTTCATCACCAGTTAGTGTGTTGTCAATACCCAATCTAGCCCCCTTCGCTGCACCAGGGGTCGTGTCCAAACAGTATCATAACCTGAATTTGGGTTCATTAGCACGGAAACGGTCAATAGGAGTTAAATGAGGTGCGTTTTCCTGTATGTGAGGCGGAAATTCTGCATAACTTGTATTAAGTCCGGTATATAGCCTCATGTATACCTATCCAAATGTGTACTAAGAGAAAAAATATATATATAGTTACACAATATCACTTTTCTAGACCTTTTTAGTTCATGGTGCACTGAGTTCAACTGGAACGCGCACTCCTTTAGAGAGATCCAACGCGTGAAACCATCTCTTATTACATTTCTAGACTCAGAAGGTACATTGAATTATTTATTAAAACATACAATGACATCGCCCCCTTGCTATACTTACACGGTTTTATTCAAAATTTCTTTCTATTTTACATTGATCCCCTTAGCAACTACGTTGTCAATTCTCATGTCAGGTTTTTAATCTTAGGCTTAGGCTTATGTAATGATGTATATTTGTTAAAAAGTCATACAGGGCTGCAGTAATTTTTCTTTTTCATACAAGAAAAAAAAAAAAATTATACCTATACAGCCTGGACTCCATGCAATTTAATTCAATCAATTGATTAAACTGTTCTAGGTTAATTAAAATGATAAAAAAATAATAATAATAATAACCTAATCTATGCACTTATATGGGAACACTCTTTCCAATTGGTTGAAAAGCCATTTACTTTGGAAACTAGTTAACCCAATAGTTTTTGCTCTGAGCCTCATATTTCTATCGTCGGTTATAAGCACGCAATACCTGAACATCCTGGCGGTTGTAGGATTCAATACTGCAGGAGGTGGTGGGTTCTGGACTGATGTATCACAGTTGATAGGAGGTGTAAGTTTCACATTCAACCCTTTCATTAATTTCTTACCAATTTCATCGTGTTCATTAACAGAATTCAAAATGGTTTCATCAACACATGATCTCCAATTAGAATTATTTTCAAATTCTAAGGTTTCATTGATATCAGAAGCAACTGTACCATCATATCTTAATGGTAAGATCTCACGTGTTAAATAAAGTTCACGCACGATTATCACTGATCTTGTTGCCGCATCGGAGATTGTCGCTTCCGCAGATTTTCTTAATGCTCGTAACTCTTGGAATACAATTAATGGAATCAGAATTTTAAATGCTCCATTACGGACACATTTATAAATTCTACCACAATGCTTAAGCCAAATATTGGTATCCAATGTAATATAAGTAACATTAGTATCCATAAGATCACCTAAATTTCCTTCCACAATTGATTTACTCTTATTAACTCCTCCTGAACTAAGTGGATCGGTTCCTTCAATGAAATTTTCATTATAAAATCCTTCTGATCCTGACATATGCTGAACTTGTTGTAATGCTTGTTGATGCTGTTGTTGATGATATAAATGATGTTCTTGAAGATGTTGTGCATCAATTCTTGATTCTTCATCAAATTCAGATCCTTCATATTGTTCATCTTCTATAATATCATCACTTAACCTATTTTCTTCATCTCCTCTATTCATGCCTCCAAACCACATATGATCTTTTTGACTAGTAGAAAATTGATGATTAACAGTGGATAAATTTTCCATTGAGATTGGTTGTAAAAAGTTATTTTGAACAAATCTTCCATCACTCAATAAAAACTCTTCCATGTATGCGTAAGGATCATTTTGACCAGTATTTGATGAAGGTACTGATGAATCAGTCGTATTATAAGTATTTTCATCATATTTAAATTCATAATCAGACCTTATTAAACCAAAGTTTTCTCTATCAGCAATAAGTCTAGCTAATAAAATGATTCGAACAATTCTTTCATCATTATCATTTTCCATTTGGTTTCTTGATTTTTGATCGGTATCATTAGTTAAATTAGTAACAGGATAAGTTCCACAAACTGGTAAATCAAATAAATTGTTATTTTTAACACCTGCAGAATCTAAATCAGTAAAGTCACCCTTTTCAACAATAACATCAAACCATAAAGTACCCCAACATTTCCAGACTTCAGGAAGAAATTCATTTTCATTGAAATATTTCATATAGTTTGGAGTTTGAAGATAATGATTAACCAATTGAGATAATTTTGGACTGTTTCTTACAAATGTAAGTAATGAATTAAGATAGTTAATAAGAGATTCCCATGGGAAAAGTTTCTTGAATAACCAATCAACCATTGGTTTAGAATTTGGGAACTTTTTAGATGCATCTCCAACAGAAATTAAAAAGTAAAGCCAAACAATAACATGACTAGTTGAAGCTTGTTTTGGACCAATTAAATAATAATTCAAAATTCTAATTGACAATTCAAGAACTGATTTGTTAATGAATTGTAAGCAATAGAACCAATCATTCACAGACAAATCAGTAGCTGTAATTGTTTGGCCATCGACACCAGCACTTATGGTTTGTACTTCATCAGTATGAGATTGGGATGTTCTTGATTTACGCTTTCTATCTTTCTTATCCTTGCGTTCTTTAAGAGCTTCAGGTAATAAGAAGATCTTTGCAAATGGATTCTTGGCATCACCGAAACCAATTAAATGATTAATATTGGCAATGGCAAATAAAGAACCTTTGTTTAACCAAAAATTCATTTTTTCAATTGTATTACTGGCTGTCGGAGCTTGTTGCTGTTGATGCTGTAAATAATATGGATGATGTGGATCATTGATTGTGGTAACTCCTGAAGATGTATATAATTCTCTAGTAAAGAAATTATAACCACTTGAATCAGAACCAAAAGTTAAACCATACCTGGTAACTAAATCAATACCATATTGAACTTGAGAATCATGAATGCCTTCCACAGAATTGGAAATTCCATCATTTGTACGGTTGAAAATGCTTAATAAAACTTTGTGAATTTTGATGAAATCAATGATTGGTAATTCCAATAATGATAAAATATTTCTTTGAGTACAAATATTTTCAACTACTAATCTTAAGTAATGTTGAGTTGGTACAAATGGATCACGACAAACAACTGATTTCCCAATATTGACTAAAGCATCTAAATTATCTTGTTGAACAGTACACATGTGATAATAGATTTTTCCATGACCATAAAGAGTCTTCATGGCTACTGAATACCAATATTCAGCACTTATCTTCCAGTCTATAAATTTTGATGCATATAAGGCAATTGCCATTCTGGATAAATCACCTAATTTTTCGGACCACCAACCTTCCATTTCAAGGATTGGGTCAGTTAAATTAGAAATGATATTGAAACAATAGGAGATAAAACACAGACAAATTTCATGATCTTGATAAATACTCATAATGTTTTTCAAAACTTCAAGGAATCCCACAATACCATAAACCCACATTCTTCTTGGAATCTTATAAAGTTCCACTATATTTTTACCTGTTTTAAATTGAGTTTGATTTGATGATGGTTTAATGGCAGTAACCAAAAAATCATAATAATTATCCAATAATGTAATATTATGATGATAAACTGTCCATAAATCATTTGATAATTCTGAAGTCTTTGTAGTTGTAGAAGCCAATGAAGAATTAGAATTTGCTGATGAAGAAAGTTGTTGGTTTATAAGTGGCGAATTACCATAGACCAAACTATTATTTTGATTATTACTAGTTAATTGATTTATTTTTATGGTTATATCAATGCAATTTTTTTGAACGATTTCTTCATAATTGACCACATTTTTATAAGTTTCTTTTAATTTAGAGGCCAACTGTTGTTCTTCATCTGACATAGTTCTTTGTTGTGGTTGAGGAGGCTGTTCTCTTACAGGAGGATTTGTTGGGGTTGAAACAGCCAGATCTTTTGGACCAGAAACAATATCATTATTACTAGGTTGTTCAGGATGTTGTTCTAATACAGCATTTGAATCTGACAGATCAGAATGATTTTGAACTGATAAATTTGACATTGGATTGGCATTTGGACTTGAAGGAACTTCATAAGGAGATTGAGATGGGGTTTTCATTTGACCTACAGATTGTTGAATCATACTTCTTCTTGCGTTATTTCTTGCCATAGGATAACGTGGAGATGAAACAGCAGGTGTTTGTGGTGTATTAGTCATTTGACTAGTATTGAAACTTGAGTTGATGGTTGAATTATTTGATGCATTATGTAAATCTTGATTACCTTGCATGGTTGTAGGTAAAGGATTTTGGCTTCTTTTATTGGAATTTGCTATCATATAATTTGATAAACTATTTTGACGCTTCTGTTGTTGAGGAGCCGAATGTGAATGAAGGTCAGAAGGGGATTGATGCTGACCACTATTTACCACCAGATTGGGATAGAAGTTGGCGTCGTTATTATTCATGGTAATGCCGGGCCTTTCTACAGTGGTAAATAATAGAATGAATGTGATGCGTTAAAGGTTAATGAGGTGCTTGGTTAAACTAAGGCGATAGGCTTCGAAATCAACATTTGGGTTTGCCGGTGCACACACGACCAAAGGGGGATTTTCTGAGGCAAGACCAAGACGAAGGGTAAGCTGGGAAGTTGGGGTAGGTAGAATGAGAATCTGGAAGAATAAATTACGTCAATATTACTGGAATTACAAATTATTAGCATTAGATTTTTAATGCTAGAGAAGCACTAGATAATTTTTTTTTTCTATAACGTGTGGAAGTATACAATTGTGCAGCTTTGTACAGGTGGTTATAATCGATCTATATATATATATTTGTATTTACTGGTGGTGTATGGGGGTTTGGAATTTGGGGTTTGGGTTCGGGTGGTGTGGATATTGATGTGTGGGTGTGAAATAATGTGGAAGTATATTTCTATTTACTAAGCAAATTTACCTACTATAAATATAACACAAGGAACTCAGCCTAGTGTAATATATATATATAAAAGTAATACTGTAATAAAAAGAAAAATTCCCGTGAAATACCCGGATCACAACGGTATAGGGCAAGTGATGGCGGAAAGTATCTGTGATACATGGTGAAACATAATAGAACTATACTGCTACCTGCGCGGTAACTACCGGGAAGGCCGGCGATCTTTATCTCTAGCACTAGGGTGATTAGTGACGCACTTAGGTGTATCTAGTGGAGGGGAAAAATTAACAAAAATAAAAGATGATTACAGTTGTCAATTAAATCTATACAAGAAAAATATGAACATGAACAAGGTGAAAATTTAAACCAAAGTGGCAAAAATTAGTGAAAAATTAGTTAGCGGGATTAATTTTGAGCAAAGTAATTAATTTTAAATTTTTAAACATTTAACTATGGTTTAAGAAGTGGAGATTTATTGGCCTTTGCTATTGGTCATGATATTGGAGGTTGCGAAAACAGAGCGGAGAATTTAGAGCCGCAAACCTCTGGTGGTACTAAATAGCGGAGCGAACCACAATATGTGGCAATTCACACAGAAAAAATCCCGGGCGGTGATTCACGCAAAATCCATCGTAAAATAAGGTGATTCACTAATTTCAATCCTGGTTATGAATACCTTTTTAAGGAGGCAACTACTGTAAATCAATTGATGATTGATAATTGATTAATTTGGTGAAACGACACTGTTACAACAGTTCTTAAATTAGAAATAGATTTGATACTAGTAGAATGAAAACTGGATCGAGGGACACGCATATTTTAGTAATCGATATTGCGAATAGTGTAAGAATTCCAATTTAGAGAGGCCTTAATATGTACGACAGGGATATATTTGTCAGATACTAATTTAGAGTTAACTATTGAATTATTTATTACTACGATTTGGGACTTAAAGGCGGTAATGGAATGGTACAATAAATAGCTGACTATATGGACCAAATATATTCGTGAAATTAATTTTTGACGTCAAAAATTTTGTATGACAAAAAAAAGATCAGATACTTTGGTAATCCATATGTAACATAATATGGAGGACTGAGGTGAAAATTCACCTACCTATTATGTTACATTCAGACTGGACCGTGTGATGGTTGCTGTAAACCACCATACTTAAGAAAGTCATATCTGGTAACGCTCTAATATGACTTGTTTCTTTGTTCTACAGTTCGTAATTTATAGTTGTCTACAAGGGAGTTTCATCATAGCAAAATTGAAAATCCATTACTGCAATTCATCACTGTCGAGAACAGTATGATGGTTGAGTATTTTCAATAGATTAAGTCGAAACTTTACCCAGATGAAGAGCTCTATTCCATACTATTGTAACTCTCATGATGAATAATGATTTGTTCATGTTGTAATCGATTGGTTGAGTCATCAATGAAATCCCCCAAAACTCACTAAATTTTTCATATTGGTCAGTTTGGTTCTACTAATTTGGTATTAACGTAAGATCTTTATTAAGCTAAACACAGCACTATACCCACAAATTCGAGACGTTATGTATAAATGTATGGAATATCCAAGGTCCTGAACATGGAAATAAAGTGATTTGTGTAAACAACGAATAGTTTACTTCAACTTCTTCTTTGGTCTCAATTGGTTGGTGTGACCACACTTTCTCTTACGACAGTTGGTGGCTCTTGGTGGTAATCTAGCGTAACATTTACGACAGATGGACTTTTCACAGTTGTATTTGGAGGCTAAAGCCTTTAAGGATGGTTCAATCATCTTAGCTTGTAGTAACTATAGAAGAAGTGTTAATGGAGTTGAAAATTTTGTTTTGTCTGGTGGCACATTGGGGTGCGGGTTACGTAAGCGCGGGCTCCTTCTCACAAGAAAAAAAAGGTAGTGCATGGGGAGCTAGGCGTTGAAAATAGTAAGTGCATTTACCCTTTTGATTGTACACGTGCATTTACTCATTGTTTAGGGCTTGTACCCTAGTAGGGCGCTGGTTGTCGCGAATTCCCCTGTCGCTGGTTGTCGCGACCTATCGAAGACATTCCATGACTTAGAATTATTATTCTTGGCCATGTCGCACAAGTTAGGGACATGTCGCAACTCCATGTCGTATAACTCTAATCCAAACAATTCAATTAATCCCATCTATTCCATTGCAGCCATAGAATTCCCCAATCCATCGGTATGAGCGAGCCGCTGGAAAACAATAACCAGAAAGACATCAACATGACAGATGCAACTGGAAACACTGGTAATAAGGATCTTGGTTTTGTCATAGAACCAACAACCAATGAAACAGTTGAAGTAAATGGAGAACCAATTCAACTTCAACAGAGTTCAGAAGAACAATCAGTTCCTCAAATCCAAGAACAAGTACCAATTGAAAACAAGGAAAATGAGCCAATAAATCTTGCTGGCGATGTAAATGAGCTTATTGGTCAACCAAGTAGTATTGGAGAAGAACATGATGATCCTAACACTTCAGCACTTCAAATTCCTAATCAAACTCAAACATTCGCTACTCCACTGAAATCCTTGCCTCCTTTAAAGGATATAGATCAAATAAGTACTCCTAAATCATTCAATGTGGCTAAAGATACTCCTGAACATTCCCATGTAATAAGTTCCCCAATCGCTCAAAAGGCCAATGTTAATGAGCAATTGGCTTCTAATGATTTTGGCTACTCAATTGGATCCGAAGAGTCTGTTAAGGTTGTAGCTGGCTTTTTGGGTGTCGATGAGAATACACTTTCATCAATCAATGGTGTTGCAGTAGATGCATTACTTTCTAAATCATCTGAATTTCACGATCTTACTTCCCAAAATTCATTCCTTCAACTTAAATTAGAACAAAGTGTATCAAAATCTACCAAAATTATAGACGAGCTCAGAAGTAAACTTAAAGCAGCTGAAAATGAAGCCAATGAACTCAAAAATAGAAGCGAAGATACTGATGCCGTTCAAACTCACCAAAAACAACGGATCGAAAGTTTAGAAGAAGCAAACAAGATCTTAAATGATCGTATTCTTCGTGTTAGAGAAGAAGAATCTAAAGTAGCGAATGAAAATAAACTCATGGAAGAAAGTTACGAAAGAAAGATCACCAAGCTCAATGAATCTATTAATGAATTAACTCGTTCCAATATTGATCAGAGTACTAAATTCAATCATATCACCAAAGAAATCAATGACACCAAAAACGAAAATTTCAGTATAAAATTAGATTTAACTAAAGTTAATAATGAAGTTGCTTATTTGAAAAACCAAAAGAAATGGTATGAAGAAGAATTAGAGTCCCTTCAACAAAGATATACCGATTTAGTAAAGAAACATGAGTCTGAGTACGTACTCACTTCCAACAAAATTGCAACATTAACATCAAAGAATGACTCGCTTGAAACCATAAACAAAACTAATAAAAACACTATAGATGATTTAAGAAGATCACTCGATGAAAAGGCAACCAGCTTGTCTAATTTAAAATCCGAATTCTTTAATGAAAAATCCAATTTAATTCAACAAGTTCAAAATCAAGAAGATTTATTAAATCTTACAAAGACTCAGGGAGATCAAAGAATTGAACGTATTACTCAACTTGAGTCTTATGTCGAAGAGGTTAAGCAAAAGTTGGGTGATTCAATCCGCTCATTAGAAGCTTCATTGTCTGAAAAGACTGAACAATTAGTGGAAGTTCAAGAAAAGTTAAGAAGAACCGAAGAAGTTTTGGATTCAGAATTACAAAAGGAGAGCGAATTACCAAAATTAACCGACTCTTCATCATTAATAGCATCTCAAGGTATCTCCTTATCCACATTATACTCAGAATTCAATCATCTCAAGAAGCAAGTGGTATTAGAAAGGTCACAAAAAGAGAAATTGGCTATCGAATTAGAGTCTTTTGTTAATGAATTAGAATCCAAGAAGCCTGCAATTGCCAATTATCGTGAGCAAGTTAAATTCTATGAAAACTCCTTACAAGAAATGATTGGAAAGGTTGAAAGCATTAGAATTGAAAAGGTTAATATTGAAAAAGACTGCAATAGATTAAGATCTAGATTGCATGAAAATGAAAATGAAATTCAATCTATCAAGAAATTGCTGAAAGATTTAGGTCGACAATTATGTTACTACTTGATTCATTCCAAGATTAGAGATAATAATGAGGATCCATTAACTTTGAGCGAAAAGCAGGCGATTGAAAATATTCTCCAAAAGAGTGGAAACTTTGACGAATATGACGAAAGTGAATCTGATCAATTGATCTCCGAAAGATTAGTTGAGTTCAAGAATGTCATTGAATTGAGACAAAAGAATGAAGATTTATTAAGAGCTATTAGACAATTAACTCAGAAATTGGAGAGTAAAGAAGAAGAGAATAACAACATTGAATCTATTGCTATTGAAGAAGCTAAGGATGCTATTGTTACCTTAGAAGGTGAATTAAAGAGTGTCAATGTTAGACTCGATGCTGTTACCAAAGAAAGAGATATCCTTAAGGGAACTTCTAATGGAAATGGTTCTAATGGTTCAGATGGAAGATACTTGAGTGAAGCCAACGAAGACCTTAGAAATAAACTTAAAGAAAGTGATAAGGTCTTGAAAGATTTACAAACCCAAACTGCTCAAGTTACCAATGATTTGAACAAGAAGTTACGTGTACTTACTAATGAAAAGAGTGAACTCACTATTCAATTATCATCAAGTAAGCATGCAGCTGAACTTGCTGAAAGCAGATTATCCAATGCCCAAAGTAGTATTGAAGAAATGCGTAAAGAAATTACTCAAACATCCACAAATCTTAAATTCTGGCAAGATCAAGCCTCTAAGCAAGAAAATCTTTTAATCACTAAATCTAATGAACTTAGAGATGCTGAATCTTTGGCTTCTAAGAACCAACTCATTATCAACAATTTGGAAACAGAAAAGAAGTATCAAGAATCTCTTTTCCAATCTTTCAAAAGTGAAATCGAACAACTCAAGTCCGATAAGAACAACCTTAACGAATTCGTCATTAACTTACAAGGCTTATTAAAGGAAAGAGATGAATCCGGTAAAGAATTATCTGAAAGACTCAATAGATCTATTGAAAACTATCAATCCTTACACTCGAAGCTTGAAGATAAGGATGAAAGAATTTCTATTTTGACCAACCAAGCCGAATTAGCATTCAAGGCTCAAAACACAAAGTTAGAACAAGTTGGTGAAATCACTCAAGCGCTTATGGAATCAAGAGCTAAGGTTAGTGAAAAGGAATCCTTGATTGAATCTCTCAAGAGTAAAGTTTATGAACTTAATACTGCATTGGCCAAGCGTCCGACTGCTATTCAAGTAGACTCTACTGGATCTTCTACTGATGATTCTGAGAAACAAGGATTAAGAATTGAACTCAACCAAGTCAAGGAAGATTTGAAGATTGCTGAAGGTCAAGTTGAAGAATTAACTAACCTCGCTAAGGCAGGTGAAGATGCATTAATCAATGCCACCAACAGTTTCGAACAATACAAGGTCGATTTTGAAGAAAGATTCCAAGTTGCTATTAAGGAACAAGGATCTTTGAAGGATGAAATCGCTACCCTCAACACTGCATTACATGAAGCTAGAAATGAATTGGCTACTTCCAAGGAAGATCATGAAACTCAAGAAAATGAATTGAAAGCTAAGCTTGATGAATACATCAACAAGGCTGGTGCCTTTGATTCCTCTCAAAAGGATTACGAAAATAAATTGTCTGTTCTTAGAAAAGATTTGGAATTACAAGTGCAATTAGCTTCCACAAATCAAACTAAGTACCACGATGAATTGAGAAAGAATAATGAATTATCAGAACAACTTGTATCTCATAAGGAGCAATTAGAAAGTTCCAAGACTCAAATTCAATCATTAACATCTCAATTAGAAGGCATTGTTGGTAAGGAAGAATCTCATAACTTAGAAAGATCAGCCATTGAGGACGAATTACGAGAATTCAAGTCTAAGTTCGAAGAGTTGAAGCAACAAAACAGTATCATAATGAACCAATTAGAATTATCCAAGAGTCCTGAAAACGAAGATGCTATGCAAGATGGCAATGACAACATGAAGGAAGTTGTTGGTTACTTGCGTCGTGAAAAGGAAGCTGCTGAGCTTAAATTTACTCTTAAGAATGATGAATATGAATCTCTTTCTAGAAACATTTCCAAGCTTAATGAAGAATTATCTCGTGCTAAAGCTGAACTTGCTTCTCAAGGCCAACAAGGCAGTAAATTTGATATTCAACAATCTACTAAGGAAACTGAAAGAATCCAAGAACAATTGCAACAATTGAATATCTTACGTGAAAGTAACACTACTTTACGTAATGAAAATAACACTAAATTGCAAAGAATTCAACAATTGGAAGTTCAATTGCAACAAGCCTCTACTCAATTACAACCATTGAAGGATAGAGTAGATCAATTGGTAACCGAAGCTGATCTTAGTAATCAAAGAGTCAAATTGGTTGAAGAAGAAAGTGAAAGATTAAAGGCTAGATTGGCCGCTGCTGAAAAGGAATCAGCAGCTGCTGTTGCTTCTGCTACCGCTGTTCCTGCTGCTACTACTTCTATTGCTTCTCCTGTTGCACCAGCTACTACAACTCCTGCAGCTACTCCTGCAACAAGCGAGCCAGAAAATGATGTGATTCAAAATATGAAGGAAAAGTATAATGACCTTCGTAATAAGGCAAACTCCAGAATTCAATCTCAAAACGAAAGAATTAAGGAATTGCAAGATTCTATTTCTTCATTGAATGAAGAAATCACCAAGTTGAAAGCAGCCAATGAAGACCAAGTCAAGAAAGCAAAGGAAGAAAGCGCAAGCCAAATTGCTGATCTTAATGCTAAACTCAAGGCTTTGAGGGATGAGCACAATAAGCTTAAACAAGAAAAGAACAATTTGAACAATCAAGTTACTCAATTAAAGCAAAGAAGTGGTACACAAAACTTCGAGGCTGAATTGAAAAAATTGAAGGGTGATTTTGAAAAGGAAAAACAAACCCTTCAAAAGGACTTGCAAGCCCAATTTGATCAAAAATTAAAGGCAGAACAATCTAAAACTTCACAAGATGGACTTCGTAAACAACTTGAAGAAGAGTTCCAAAAGAAATATGATGAATTGGAACGTAGTGTTAACGAACGTAAAGCTGCTTTAGAAAAGGAATCACAAGCTAAAATTGATTCAATTACTGCTAATAAAGGTAGTGATGATGGAAAACATCAACAAGAAATTACTAAATTGAAAGAAGATTTCAACAAAGAATTAGAAGAAGAAAAGAAAAAGACTAAACAACAAGTTGAAAAATTGTTTGAAATGAAACTCAAGATGTTAAACAAGAAGATTGAAAGACTTGAACGTGAAAACAACAAAGATGCAGTGACCGGAGTAAGTGCAACTGGAACTCCCGAGCCTAGTAGTTCTGGCTTTGGTATACAAAACACTACCTCGATGGCTTCAATTCCAGCAGTTACTACTCCACAAAATCTTGATTTTGGTGTCAATGCCAACACTAATAATAACAATAACAAAGGGAAAGTTTTAGGGCACCCTTATACAGAAAGTACTTTGACAGTTCATCAGCCAAATAAGGCAGAATCTCCAGGTACTGAAAGTAATGATAAAAAAAGACCACTCCAGACTCAAGGTGGCGTTGCTAAGAAACCAAAGGAAGAGTCTAAGTAATTAGTAGTGAAGGTTATGATACTTTAAGACTCAGATCTGAACTAAGTAAAACTTGAACTTGACAGCAAATTAATAAGATATAAAAAATAATGGCTTAGATAAGCAAACTGGTGACTCAGATCGAAGCATTGAGGGGTCTCAATCAAAAATGGCTCAGGTAATGGCTCAGATCGGTAAAAATTTCAGAGCTCCGGAGGCTCTAGTATAATTTAGCTATTATTTTTATAATAAAGTGTAATATATTACGTCAGCTACCAAAAGTAAAAAATGCCATTTTGCGATTTAAAGATTTGCGTTTTCAGAACTCCGGGAATGTAAGCTGAGGAAGTCAGAACCGGCATAAAATTTTTTTTTTATATAGTCCGAGTCCATGTTTGAGCATACATGATACATGATGGTCTGCATACAGCTAATAACCTGTAAAAAAAATAAGAAGAAAGAATTGGGATACTATTAACTGGCGGGGAAGTTTGCGGGGTTATCCGATAGTTTTGATTACCAGTTTTTCCGTGGGAGCAACCCCCCAAAAAAACAATCAATATATGTCATTTTGACATGGTCGAGGTTCTCATAGTGACAACTTGACTTGGGTGTTCGACAGAAGCCAAGACTAACTACAGCACCAAAATCTCTATAAATCCTTGAAATATTTTAATTTTTTTTCTTGGCGATAGATGCGTCAGAAATATTGTGCGGTGGGGGAACTTGATGTTGGATTTGATGTAACCCAGTTTCAATGCAGGACTATTTCCTACTTCTCTCCGGGATTGCATTACGTGAGCTATTTTCAAAAGATCGCCAAAAATATGATTTGTTTTACCATTAGTTTAACTGGTTGAAGTTTACTTTCGTAAATATTGAATCTATCAAACAAATGCATGGTTTAATCAAAGATGTAAGCGAGATCTTGGTATTGACATCGCCAAGTGATCTAGAGATGGCCAAGACCTTCAAACAGTCTTGGAACATGTCAAAAAAAATACTAGCGATATGTAATGCTGTATGCTGTAGGGGGTGGGGCAGACTTTTGAAATTCTTGTCAAATATATCCTTTGACACCATAACTTCCGGGTTTTTTTTACCAAAGTCTGCCCCACATTTCAATAGCGGGGGACTGCAACTCTCCGATAACGCCCAAAAAAAAAAAAATAAAATAAAAAAAAATGAAGTTTTAATACTTTAGAAATAATTATATATAAATGTAGCCTAAATTTCTCCGGGTTTTTTTTACCAAAGTCTGCCCCACATTTCAATAGCGGGGGACTGCAACTCTCCGATAACGCCCAAAAAAAAAAAAATAAAATAAAAAAAAATGAAGTTTTAATACTTTAGAAATAATTATATATAAATGTAGCCTAAATTTCTCTAGTTTCTCTTCAATATCATCATCTTACAAAAATAGCCAAAAACTCGATTGAGTAATTACAATTAATTAAATAAATATAAATATATTTAATTATGGGTGCTGACAAGAAAGATAATCGTTCAATTATATCCCAAGCATCTAATGATGTGGAAAAACAAAGTATTATTGAAGCAGAAAAGCCAAAATTTAAATGGCAAGTGAATACTGATCATTCACCACCAGAAATTTATAACAGGACTCTTTACCTTTGTATTTTTGTATTTGGTATTTTAGGTGCTGCTAGAGGTTTTGATGAAGGTAATATTTCTGGTCAAATTGCCCTTCCAGCATTTAAGAAATACTTTGGTTTAGAAGACCCTAATAAATCCGAAGATGAACTTGCTAACTTAACTTCTAATATCACTTCTATGGTTCAACTTGGTTCAATCGGTGGTGCTATCATTGCTATGTATTCTGTTGATAAACTTGGTAGAGTTCGTGCTTTGCAAGTTGTTTGTGGTATTTGGATTATTGGTGCTCTTTTACAAGTGTTTGCTCATTCTATTGGTCAATTATATGCTGGTAGACTTATTGAAGGTTTGGCTATTGGTCAAACTACTACCATTGGTCCATCTTTCACTTCTGAAGTCTCTCCAAAGGCTATTAGAGGTTTGGCAGTTTCTATTTTCTCAGGTGCCGTCTATTTTGGTGTTATGATTGGTTATTTTGTATCTTATGGTGCTGTTTTGCATATTTCCTCTGAATCTAGAAAGCAATGGGTTGTTGGTGTTTCTTTAAAGATTGTGTTGGCTGGTTTGATTTTCATTCTTTCCTTATTATTCTGTTATGAAAGTCCAAGATGGTTATTAAAGGTTAACCAACCTGATAAGGCTATTGCTAACTTATCTAAGCTTAGAAACTTACCACCTGATCACCCTTACATTGTTGGTGAAATTAGTGATATTAATGAACAAGTCCTTTCTGAAAAGGAAGCTTTGAAGGATACCAACTTACTTCAACAACTTAAGGATATAATCACTGTCAAATCTATTAGATATAGATTTTTCGCAGTCACTGCAACTGCTCAAGTTTTAGGTCAATGGTCTGGTGCCAATGCTATTACCATTTATGCTTCTAAACTTTTTGCTCTTGCCGGTATTAAAGGTACCGACACTTTAAAGATGTCTGCTGTTCTTGGTGTTGTTAAATTCGTTTCTGCCTACTTATCTGCATTCTTCATTATTGATTTCCTTGGTAGAAGAAGAGCTCTTTACATTGGTGTCTCTCTTCAATTAGTTTGTTTGCTTTACTTTGCCATTTTCTTAACCATTGTTCCACATGCTGCTGATGTTGGTGCTGTTTTAACTCCTTCTCAAAAGAGAGCTTCTACTGGTGCTCTTGCTGCTCTTTTCCTTAGTGGTACTGGTTGGACTATGGGTTTCAACAGTATTCAATATTTATTAGGTTCTGAAATTTTCCCATTAAACATCAGATCTTTCGCTCAATCCCTTACTATGATTTTACATTTTGGTAACCAATACGGTAACTCCAAGGCTTTGCCAAAGATGTTGCTTGCTATGGATAACTATGGTGCTTTCTACTTCTTCGTTGGTGTCATGGTTATTTCCTTATTCTGGTGTTGGTTCTTAGTTCCAGAAGTCGCTGGTAGATCTTTGGAATCTATGGAAGAAATCTTCAACTTACCATGGTACTTAATTGGTAGAAAGGGTGCTGAATTATGTCCTGATTACTCTGAAATCAACAAGATTGTTTACACTACTTCTAACCATACCAACACTGGTGAAAACCATATCAAATATGTCGAAACCAGTAAGCCTACTCAGGATTTTATTGAAAATATCAATGATGACAAGAGTAGTGAAAAGCTTTAAATGCTTAGGGATATTATTTTATACTGAAAAGGTAACTATTATTTACGACTGAAATTAATTAAATAATATTTAAGATTTTGATTTGAACTGTAATTTAAACCAATAGTAGAAACCTTACTACGAAGTTGTCCAAACTTGGACTCAGATTATCATTTTATATTAAAATTTTGCAGCTATATCTTATCATTGATAGTGCTAAAGACCATTAAAGATGAGATGAATTGAAAACAGGAGTTCCCGTCTAAACCGTAACTTTTTTGGTGTCCCGTTAATTGTATAAGTGTCTGCCCCTCGTCTATTGTTCAAATTGCTTTATTTCACTCTGATATCTACTTGAAATGATCTTGCAGTATATTGCACTTTAGATAAATATCATAACCTGTCCAATAAATCCGTTTCCGGGGCGGAATCATAACTTTTGACTCACCAATTCGCCATTACTCACAACCCTGATAAATTTCTCACCTCTATTGATTGTTTATGAAAACTGCGCCATTGGTGATGCCGTGAAACATTACAATGATTGGAGTAAGATCGTTCATCCTACTGGACGATACGGAACAAATTTTTGTTGCAACATCAAAAACAATAACCAAGCACTGATTCTCAGAGTTACTAATTCGTTTTTTTTTCACTTTAATTGTTACTTTGGTGACTAATATTTTTTTCGATGGCTTGGCATAATGCCAGAAGGTCCAAAGGGTCCAAGATGATTTGGGCCGATGGTGGCTTTGAATATGCAGGTTAAAACAGGTACTGGACCCTCTAGTTTTTTATTGTGTGGGATATCATTAATATCTAATTTTGTTGAAAAAGTTGCGAAAAACTATAACTATAATACTACACTCTTAAATTAGATCTAAATTATCACTACCTTCTTCAACGGAAGGCCCTTGTTAAAATAACTAAACAGATTATCCAGTATTCTTCATTATTATTCTATTAATTATTAATTCTTATCCTTAATTTCCTCTTTGATTTGTTCCTTGGCTTCTTTTTCTTGATTTGGAGGAACAAAATCAGGATCTATGGCAGAATTGTAAAGTACAATTCCATTCTCTCTAGCGTCTTGTCTTTCTTGTTTCTTGTAGAAATATAAAACCACAAATGTCCAAATACTTAAAGCTAATGCTGCAGAAGCAGTAAATGAATAACCTTTAAGAAATCTTGGAGATTCCACAGTTTTGAAAACTAAAACAGAAGTCCAGGCAGTAGATTGTTGAGCCAAAATATTCATTACAACCAATGTAACTTGTCTAGCTCTAAGATCTTTACGACAAATATCACCTTGCCAAGCATATAAAACAGGAGCCATAGCCCATCCAAAATATTGTAAACAGAATGCAAACCATTTCGCTCTTTCAGGAACATGCCATACTGCCAAAATTATATTACCTATCATGTTGAAGATTTGAGAGAAAATAATTGCTGCCCAACGAGATTCAAATAAATCAGCAATAGAACTGGTTATAGCTAACCATAAAATACCTAAACCTGGAGTTAATGCAGTATAATCTTGAAGCTTACCCTTATCAAATCTTGGAGTTCCATCACTATGAGTCAATGTCTTTAACCATAAAGCATAAGCACCAGAAGTACCATTATTATTATTCCAACAGAAAATGTTCCATAATGAAAGAACGTAAATATGCCATGATGAGAAGATTTGCTTCCAAATTTTAATATCAAAGAAATGTTTAACAGGATTTTCTCTTGGTTTGGTATCTTTTTGATCAGCATTCATTCTTCTTCTTGCAATTCTAATTTCATCATCGGACAAGAAAATACTGTAACAATCTTCTGGAGTACCTGGAATCATATAAATACCCACGAAACCAACAACAAGAGAAATAATACCATCAATAATAAAAATCCATTGCCAGGCTTCATGGCCTCTATAACCATCCATGTGTTTTTCAATAGCACCAGAAAGTAAACCAGATGTCAAAATACCTAAATATTGACCAAAATAATAGAAACCTGCTCTTCTAGCAATTTCACCAGTACTACCTTTAAACCATGAAGCAAATAATGCATGGTAAGCAATATAAGAAGGAGCTTCAAAAGCACCAATGAAGAAACGGAGAACTTTAAGTTGTTTCACAGAATTCACTTTATAAAGACAAATGGTTAAAATAGACCAACAAAAATCTAAACCTGGTAAAACATAGTTCAATGGTAATGCATAAAAGATGTACATGAAAGGAATTTGGAAAACAATGTTACCAACAGAAAACATAACTTGGGTATTAACCAAATCATTACCTTCCATACCAATAGATTCTTTAAGTCCTCCGATATAGGCATTGGTAAGATTAGTTTGATCAAGGTATTTAACCCAGTAAGCAGCAAGAGAGTAAAGAGTCAAAAGAAGATCGATTTTCATAATCACCTTCTTTTCTTCAAAGGTATCATCATCATGGAACCACTTGTACCACTTACGTTTACTCTTGACATTGGAGTTGACTCTGTATTCATATTCATCGAAGAATTTCCACCATTTACGATCCTTTTCATCTCTGTATTCGAGAGTTTGTACCGAAGCAACTTCATGGACCTCTTGTTCATCAGAGGATTCCTTATCGATAGAGGCATCTGATTCTAGCACTTGTTCCTTTTGAGGAGTGATGAACTGACCATTCTCGTCTTCATCAACGATTCTTCTGACTGGGAATATACCCCATTTTAAACGTTTGAACGTGGTTATAGGTGCTGAAACTGTCATTATGTCAACAGTTACCAGTTGCAAATTATTAGTTGTGAGGGTGTTTGAAGAAGTATAACAGTTTTTTTTTTTTGAAAAACTACAGCGGATTTATTACTTTTATAGCTCATCACAAAATTGTGGCTCTGCACATATCATTAAGATTCCATGGCGGGATGAATGCCGTTGGTTCGTATTTCTTCTTTCAGCTTTATCGATTGTATGGATGTAGCGAGGAGTCCTGGGCTCATATGCAAAAACGGCTAAAACTAGGAACATATATATATGAATGTCATTTACTCTTTTGACCTGATAGTTGTCGATACTTATCGGTGAAGCTGGTGACTATCGAATACACATTGATCGGTGATACGGCTCGTCAATCATTCTTACCAAGTCTCTATATCCAGGGATTTGCTTTATGACTCTATGATTTTGCACCCTTAATTATAATTTGTTGTGTCGCAACAGCACGTGACTAGTCTGGCAGATGCAGCAATGCGGAAACTAAACCGGTTTCGGAGGAAATATTTCGCGGCAGTCGTTCTTCAACTATTTTGGGCTAACTTATACTACCTCGTACCATTATGCCACAGTGACTACAAATAGATCGTTGTTCCGCGGAAGTTACCAGCGGAATTGTGGCGACATAATTATTGCTAAGATTTATTAATAATATTAATATCCGGGAGATAACCGTTACTTGGTTCTACTTTCTCTCTATATCTCTTCAGAACTTATTTTGCGCTTTTTCTTTTTTCTAAAACCGTCTTTTATATAAGCCATGGTGGGAGTCTCCCTGAATTACCATGTGATGAGTCACGAGTATTATCACGTGCGCTAGTATTGATACTCATCGACATCATTTTAAGTCTATTATACACTAACACACCAAACTACTTCTAACCATGGGTGTGCCAGCTTTATTTAGGTGGCTTTCTAGAAAGTACCCTAAGATCATCTCCCCCGTTGTTGAGGAAGATGTAGATGAAGAAATTGGAGGTGCTAAGTATAGTGATCCAAATCCAAATGGTGAAATTGATAACCTTTACCTTGATATGAATGGTATTGTCCATCCTGTTTCCCATCCTGAACATAAACCACCACCAGCCACTGAAGATGAAATGTTCTTGGATATTTTCACCTATACTGATAGAGTGTTGATGATGGCAAGACCAAGAAAAGTATTGATGATTGCAGTCGATGGGGTTGCACCAAGAGCCAAAATGAATCAACAGCGTGCTAGAAGATTTAGATCTGCTCAAGAAGCTAAAATTAAAGAACAAGAAAAAGAAAGAGATCTTAAAGAACGTGAATTAAGAGGTGAAATAATCGATGATGCCATTAAAAATAAGAAAGCTTGGGATTCTAATGCTATTACTCCAGGTACTCCATTTATGGATGGATTAGCTGAAGCCTTAAGATATTGGGCTGCTTATAAATTAGCCACTGATCCTGGTTGGGCTAATTTACAAGTGATTATCAGTGATGCCACTGTTCCAGGTGAAGGTGAACATAAACTTATGAGTTATATTAGGCTGCAAAGACTGGACCCTCAATATAATCCAAATACCAAGCACTGTATTTATGGTCTTGATGCTGATTTGATTTTCTTAGGTTTAGCCACCCATGAACCTCATTTCAGAGTCCTCAGAGAAGATGTCTTTGCTAATCAAGATAGACATATTTCTGCTGCTCAACAGCTTACTATGACTCAGGAACAACGTGATAATATAGCCCAAAGAGATAAAAAGAAACCATTCTTATGGCTTCATGTCAATGTTTTAAGAGAATATTTACAAGTTGAATTAAACATTCCAAGAATGTCCTTCCCATTCGATTTAGAAAGAGCTATTGATGATTGGGTCTTTATGTGTTTCTTCGTGGGTAACGATTTCTTGCCACATTTACCAAGTTTGGATGTCCGTGATAACGGTATTGATATTTTGGTTAATTGTTGGAAACGTTTACTTCCAAATGTTAAAGAATACTTGACTCGTGATGGTGATTTAAACCTTGAATTAGTTGAAAAATTAATGGGTAATTTGGCCTACAAGGAAAGTGAAATTTTCAGAAAGAGACATGAAAATGAAACTAGAAGAGAAGAAAATTTCAAAAGAAGAAAGTTAATGGAACAGGAAGATCAAGCCATGAAAAATGTTTACTTGTCACAAGTCACTAAAGGTAAAGATAAAGCACCAATTACTGCTGATGTCAATATGCCACTTCTTACTACTAGTGGTGAAAATGTCGAAGGTTACGCAAACTTATCTAACAAGGATATTGTTAACAATAGAGATATCATCACTAAAGCCAATATGGCCAATAATGAAGCTGCTTTGGCCCTTAAGAAGTTGATTGAATCTAAGGGTAAACCAGGTTCTGAAGTTAAAGAAGAAGAAGTTGCTGAGCCTGAAGTTAAGACTGAAGTCAAAGCTGAAGACAAAAAGAGACCTATTGATGCCACCCAAGTTGATGATAATGATGATGGAGATAATGTCAGATTATGGGAACCTGGTTTCCGTGAGAGATACTATAAGACCAAGTTCCATCTTGAAACCGATGAAGAAGTTGATCAAACCCGTCGTGATGTGGTTCGTTCGTACTTAGAAGGTATTGCATGGGTCTTGCGTTATTATTACCAAGGTTGTCCATCTTGGCAATGGTATTTCCCATACCATTATGCACCATTTGCTGCGGATTTCACTGATATTGATAGTATTGTTCCAGAAGAAGGTATCAAGTTTGAACTTGGTGAACCATTCAGACCTTATGAACAATTGATGTCTGTTTTACCAGCAGCTTCAGGAAAAAACTTACCAGAAGTATTCCGTGATTTGATGTCTAATCCAAAGAGTGAAATTATTGACTTTTACCCTGAAGATTTTAAGATTGATATGAATGGTGCAAAGATGAGTTGGCAAGGTATTGCCTTGTTACCATTTATTGATGAAAAACGTCTTTTGAAAGTGGTTCAAGAACAATATAAATATTTAACTCCAGAAGAAATTGATAGAAATACCAATAAGAAAGAAGTCTTATTTATTTCTAGTGAAAACAAGAACTTCAAGAGATTCCATGAGTTATATGAAAAGGATGATTTGAATGATGTTGTTTTCAAGTTTGCTAAAAGTAGTTTATCAGGTATTGCTCTGAAGAATAAATTTTATTCTGTTGGTGGAAAAATGAAGTTCCCATTAAATGAAGGTAATATGCCTGATATTCTGAATACAGAATATTTACAAGTTACATATGCTATGCCACCAAAGGTTGTTGGAAAATCTATGTTGATGAATGGATATATTCCTCATACTAGTGCTTTGACATTTGAAGATAAAAGTGCTATTCAACAACAAGGATATCAAAGACAACGTGGAGGTGGAAGATTTAATGCTCCTCCAGATAATAGTGAATATGTTAATAGAGGACCAAAGGGAAAGGACCCTAACATGGCCTACACTCCAAGAAGAGGTGGGTACAAAGCATTAACCGATGCTCTGACTCATAAAACTGAAGCATTCGAACAGCAAATGAGCCAGCAAAGAAGAATCGCGGGTAATTACGGAAGCGGTTTCAACAAGAATAATAACTTCAGAAACAACAACAACCAATACAACCAAGGTAACAGGGGTTATCAAGGTGGTAACCGTAACCATCAAGCTGGTGGTGGTGGTGGCTACAATCAAGGTGGTTATAATCAAGGTGGTTTTAATCAAGGAAGTTATAATCAACAAAATTATAATCAAGGAAATTATAACCAAGGAAATTATAATCAAGGTGGATACAACCAAAACTATAATCAAAACTACAATGGCTATAACCAAGGAGGATATAACCAAGGTGGAACTAATCAAAATGGCCATCAAAATGGCTTTAACAGAAATAACCTGTACAATAGAAACCTGTATAATAACCATGGAACACCATCGAATGATCTGTTCCACCAAGCAAACCAATACCAAGGAGGAAGAAGGGGTTAAACAATATATCTAGATGTATACTTAATTGACAAACAACAATTAAAAGATAGCAATTCTTGTAAGTGAGTCATAACTAGTTTTTGCTTATAGCAAAAAATACTTAAAAAAAGAAAAAAAAAAACTTAAAGCACCAATGAGTCTTAACGCATCTATTCCATACATTCCAATACAGAATTATGGGGGTAGTGATTCTATCTATGACTCGTTAGAAATCACCTTGCTTACAAACTTTTTGTGGAGATTATATGGAGCCTGGGACTCAAACCGCATATGAAAACAGATCAATTACGCGATCAGTATACCTTCTACACAAGGCTGACAAATTGTGCTACTTATTGCTGACAAAATATAACAAGAAATATTTTATACACATCTTAAGTCAAGTTACCAACCAACGCTGTAGTACCCCCAGTAGAAGTATCTATGAGTCAATTGAACCTTTTACGAATCAATTGAAACGCCTGGGGCCTCTGAAACTCTAATTATGACACAGTATATTTCTGCATACTCTTAATTTTTGATAAAAAGAGAGGAATCTGATGAGTCTTCCTAACCCTCCCAACATACAGCGCTCAAAACCATATGGGGCGGCTTGGTAAATCTGTATTCACTCATAGTGACTTGAGTAATCGTATTTTTAGGAACTAATTTAGAGAGTATGATGATTGTTTCAGCTACTTATAATATAAATTACGAATTGAAGTATAAAAGATGGTCTATATCCTGTAGTTTTTTTTTTTTTTAATATTCACTAATAAATAACAAGCCTTCAATAACTAACACAATGAGTTACGAATTAAAAAAAACCGATTCTTACAATTCTGATACTAGATCCATTACTAGTACCATAAAGTCTGCTAAAAAGGTCGTCTCTAAGATAATACCTAACAAACAAGCTGAAAAGAAGCAAAAGCCTAAGCCTGAGCCTAAGCCTGTTTATGAAAGTGCTGCTCGATATCTTGCATTAAAATAGATAACTTGATGGTTTTTTTAAAATTTGAAACCACCACAA
This sequence comes from Suhomyces taliae, assembly GCA_030572155.1. NCBI lineage: Eukaryota > Fungi > Ascomycota > Pichiomycetes > Serinales > Debaryomycetaceae > Suhomyces > Suhomyces taliae. Next base: position 69,873 of record JAJLZJ010000055.1, on the reverse strand, counting down.
TAAAATATTTCAAATATCTTAGCTGGTTCTATATATTTAGCAGGTTCTATACAATAAAAGTTTTACATTAAATTTGAGTTATTGATAATTTTCAAAACCCTCTGTAGGATCACACAGTTTGATAGTTGATTCTGATTGGTCATTATATTTAAAGCCTTGTATTTGAAGGGAGAGAGTCAAGTGAATTCTTAACAATTATTTTTTAAATCTCGCTAGATTTACATGGCTCCTCTTTTTCGTGCATATAATTAGCACCTGCAAATTTGGCGCTTATGTATTATTTAATTTATCTAGGAGGTCTAAAAATATGGGGTGGCTCATAGGGAATCAGGCTACCCTATGTGTCTAAAAGTTCGGTTGTAGAACGAGTTAAACAATATGGGGGTTGTAGGTCACTCGTAAATGAGATATAAGATGGATTCACCTGTCATTAGGTGTAGCAAAATACCCAAAAACAGAATTATTTTGAAACGGGTTAAATTGGTACAACACCGAGACCACTACAAGGCTGTGTATTGGTCTTTCACTTCATATCAATTGAATGAAATTCGAAAACAAAAGTCACTTGGTCGGGTTTGTTGATGTCTAGTTCTCTTCTTTTTTTTTGGTTCTGTAATAATAATTATTATTCTTATTATTATTTGGTCTAGTGAATGACATTCAATGACCATCCATTATGTTTGTTTCCCTGAGACGATATCAGCAATTCATGTTCCGCAGTTTCAGGTAACACTACAATACTACCATCGACACAAAATCTTCTCTTCAATTTGTCTTCGGAATTAGTGGTTCTCAAAACGACCTTTTCCCCTCTAGTGATCTTTTCATATGATACTTTTGGATTCTTAATATGACTACCTTTATTGTAAATTTCATTCATAATATCCAAAATATAATTTCCTGCATCATCTTCAGTTTTAAATGATATCAAGTATAAATTATCATCAAATATATTTCCATCAGGCAGGATTTCGAAAGTTGGTTCGAATTTTTTGGATGAAGTGAGAACCCAATATGCAAATGGACCATTTAATTTTCTACCATTAATTGATACTACACCTTCATATTTTTGCTCTCTCTTTAAATTGGAGAAGGCAGCCACTTTAAATCTATCCAAACCATTTTTTCTTAATTCTGGAGTATCACTATCAGCTACCAAAGATGCATGGAATGCCCAAGATAGCACTACCAAGAATTTTAATGGTTTAGTAATTTCTTCACCTTTAATATCTTGATTAAGAAAATATGAACCTTGAGGAAGATCAACTTCATACAAGTTCAAAGGAGCTGGTCTTTCAACAGACTCAAGAAGTTTTTGAACTGATTTCAACTCATCCACATATCCCAATGATAATGCTAAACTGTTACCAGTACCTGCAGGAATTGGGAAGACAGTAATATCACCATTATCCACGTTTCCAAGACCATTGACAAACTCAGAGATAGAAGTATCACCACTGATAAAGATGACAGTAATAGAACTTCCACTAGTCAAAGATCTGGCAAATTCATCAATTGAAGTGGCAGATTTAGTAGGAACATATACATGATCAATACCTAATAATTCAAAGATAGGGCCCAAAACCACCTTATAAAGACTCTTATTTGGAGGTCTACCCGAACCACTATTAACAGAATCGATGACATATACCTTGGTCTTTAAAAAGGCAGGAAGTCTCGATTTTGATATGACCGGACCTTCTCCGGTCAAAGCCGAGGTCTCCGAAGTCTTGGTGACTAAAAGTTCATATGAATCGTACCCCAGACGAACCAGTATCTTTTCATTGGTTTCTTGTAAGGTGAACAAATCGACCACAGTAGCTGGCAGAACCATCTTTAACCACTTTCGTAAAGTGCTTTGTATATAAAAAAGATAGGACACAAGTGTGATAGCAAATGACATATAAAAGAATATGTATGTATGTATGTGTGTAAGGTGTGTGTGTGTGGGGACCTAAAGTTATACCCCCCCAAACGATCCAAGATCAGCAATTAATCTAACGAAATCCGGATTTGGACAATGAACAATTGGACTAAATGAAATACGAAAAATTGGTGAACTGTTTTGATTGACTGGTTTTAAAAGATTATAAACCCACCCCTTAATTCACCAATGAGCCTCATTAATCGCTGTGGTTCAATTACGAGTGCGAAACTCATATCATCTGATTAGATTTTATTATCGATTGAGCCGTGCGATTCATAGGGAAGGTGAAGTTTTTTTTTTATTATTAGATGAGCTATAAAATTAGATGATAGATCGGGTATGTATGTGATTATTACCTTACAGAAAATTAGATTAAATTATTTACCGGAATGTTACAAATATCCGATCAAATTAATTGGTAACTGTAGTGAAGTAAAATGGGTTCGTATTAGCTACTAATTTTTTTTTTTTTTTTTTTTTTGTTCTCCGAATTCAAGGAGTATACTACCACTCCATTGGCTAGTCAATGAGGCGCTGGAGATAAAGGAAACGAGTCAAATTTCGAATACTGTACAATTTCCATTGAGCACATTCTTGTAAAGGTTGTGAAAGTGTTTTCATCAAAGTCAAGTCAGGAGAAAATGTCAATTAAATGCCAATTAGGGAACCAGTACACTTGACATTTCCTTGACAGAACTAGGTTGAAAAATTTAACTAACAACGGTAACTTGAAAAATGAAGATCGTTAATTAGAAGCAAAAATAAACCCTGGAGGTTTTTGATCGCTGTACCTACATAAATGTGGCTTCAATTGTATGAGTCACATTGAACACCAGCTTATCTAACTATAATTACCATCTGGGAGGTTACCCGGTGGTAGAGCTTATTAGTAGGTTTACTAGGAAATTAATAGTCCTGGACCAATGAAATTTCGTTGCGAATCCCACCTCGTTCCGATCTAGCGAGAACATAAGAGGCTTTGTTGTTTTAATCGTATAAAAATATTCCCTGCATAATTGTAAAATTGATTGGCTTCGCTATTCTCAAAAGGTTTGGTAGCGAACTATTTTCTAATAATCTGAAAATATGGAAAAATTGAAAAATATAAATTCTCAGAAAAATTAGTCTAGTAAAATTTGAGGGTACTATACAAGCAAGAAACTCTAATTAACTCCAATAAACCAATTTAAAGTCCAAACTAACGTATTTCAATAGAATTAGACATCGTTCTTGTCTAATAAAAAAGGTATCATAAAAGTATGCCAAATTTTTTTGTAAAAATCTGGCAACTTGTCCGAGTGGTTAAGGAGAAAGATTAGAAATCTTTTGGGCTTTGCCCGCGCAGGTTCGAATCCTGCAGTTGTCGTCATTTTTTTGCATTTTGAATCTATAAACCGTAAACTAACCTTCACACAACAACAATGTTAATGGTTATTTGACCCTCTTCTTCCCCTATATACTCGTCTTTTAATTTATCTACTCTTCTCTACTATTCTTTTTTAAGTATGTAATTTAATTGAGGCAAAATGAGTATTTAGTTAGAGATACTAAAGTAAAAGATCTATACGAAAAAAAAACATCACTAATCCTAAAAACTCCAGAAATCATATAACTTAGCAGTAAATTACTAGTTTCAAGCTAAAAATCACTCCCCAGTACTTTTTTAAAAATTTGTTACAAATTGACACTTCATCTGGGGCATCATCTTGGACCAAACCATCGATCCTGCACACAACGAATCATCTCATCTCTAGATATTTTTCATTTCTCACAATTATACTATTCAATACGACTAAAGGGATTCCTACATTGATACTAACACTTCATAGTAACTCTGTAATTCCTCGTTAGCATCATGAATAACATCATTATAAACCAAGATCTCGCAGCTGAGTTATTGGGCCAAGCCCAATCTTGTTCAAATAGTCAAATCATTCCATTTAAATTTGATACTGAACAATCCATTTCAACTAATCTTAATAACTTAGCATTGTATGCATTACATCCAACCACTACATTGCCAGTTTTTTATTCATATAGACCGATTTTTTTGGATTTAATTTCCAGATGGATCGTTTCTCCAAAACAATTTGAATCCAAATATTTTGAGGCAAATAATGAAAATGATGAATTCATGATAAAAGGTTCTTTAATCTTTTCTGCATTATCCAGACTTATTGGTTTATCAAATGAATCTATTAGTTTGATCGAATATTTCCTTAATAGACATTCATTAATCAAAGATATTTCTTCCAATACCAAAGTTGGACCAAAAGAACTTCAACTGATTTTATTAGCTTATTATAGATTGATTAATTTTGATTGTCATAGATTTAAAAAATTTATTGTTCCTCAATCCCTTTATCAAATATTAGCAGAATGTCAAGATTCTACCAGTAAATATCTTGCAGCTCAAATTTTATCAAGATATTTAAATGCTTCCGAAGGTGCCACCATTAAAATGTTAAATAATTATATTGAAAATCAAGAAGTTAAAGGCTTCTATGAAAATGATACCCAAGTTGATTACAATTATTTGGAATTATTAGAAAGTAAAAGATTATCAAATTACACCAAATTAAATACTTCCAAAACTCATGATTCTCAAGGTAAAAGAATTATTATTGTTACTCCAAAAGACTTATCACCTTTAATCATTTCTATTTGTGGTGTTTTAATTCCAAAAGTTCAAGAATCTGCTAATATCGAAATGGGTCCAGTTGATGAAATTTCAGAAGCGGTAATTGAATCTTCTACTCATTTTGTTCCAACTCAAAATTCTATTAATGTTCTTCAAAAGTTGGCCCATTATATTCAAAATGATCAACCTATTATGCTTTATGGTAAGGCTGGTTCAGGTAAGACCTTCTTGATTAACCAATTAGCTCATTTCATGTCATACAGTAATTCTATCATTAAAATCCATCTTGGTGAACAAACCGATTCTAAAATGTTATTAGGTACTTATACTTCTGGTGAAAAACCAGGTACTTTCCAATGGAAATCAGGTATTTTAACTTCTGCTGTTAAGGAAGGAAAATGGATTTTAATTGAAGATATTGATAAGGCTCCAACTGATGTTTTATCTATTCTTCTTACCTTATTGGAAAAGAGAGAATTAACTATTCCTTCAAGAGGTGAAATTATTAAGGCCAAAAATGGGTTCCAACTTATCTCTACTATAAGAACTTCTAATGATAGTGGATCAACAACTATTCCTGATTTAATTGGTTTAAGATTATGGAAATTAATCAAAGTTGATTTACACTCTGAAGTTGAATTAAGAGACATTATCATTCATAAATTCCCATTACTTAAGAATCTTATTCAACCTTTTATCAAATGTTATAATGAAATATTAAAAGTTTATGCATCACCTTCTTTCATTTCCCTTAATAGAGGTGCCAATCCAAGAATCATTTCCCTTAGAGATTTAATGAAATTCTGTTCCAGATGTAATATTATGTTGTCCAACAATGGAGTCACTTCAACTGAACAATTATTGGAAACCAGTTTGTACGATAATATTTTTGCTGAAGCTATTGATTGTTTCGGTAGTTCCATTACTGAATATAATGCATTAGTACCTTTAGTTAATGTGATTGGTGAAACCTTGGAAATTCCAACTTCTAGAATTAATTTATTTTTGACTAATCATGTTCCAAATTTCATTGATGATTTAGATCACATTAATATCGGAAGAGCTACTTTAATTAAATCTCAAGATAAGACTTATAGATCAGTGAACAACCAAACTTCATTTGCTAAAACCAACCATTCCCTCAGATTAATGGAACAAATTGGTGTTTCTATCGAAATGATCGAACCTGTTTTATTAGTTGGTGAAACCGGTACTGGTAAAACTACTATTGTTCAACAAATTGCTAAAATGATGAACAAGAACCTTACTGTTATTAACGTTTCTCAACAAACCGAATCTGGTGATCTTTTGGGTGGATACAAGCCAGTTAATGCCAAGACTATGGTTGTTCCAATTCAAGAAGAATTCCAAAAATTATTTAGAGCTACTTTCTCCAAAAAGAAGAATGAAAAATTCGATCAATTATTAGGAAAATGTTTGAGTAAGAACCAATGGAAGAATGTTATCAGATTATGGAGAGAAGCTATTAAATTAGCCAAAGATGTTTTGAAAATTACCGATTCTGATGATGAATCTCCTCCATCCAAGAAGAGAAAATTAACTTCTAATGATAAAAAATTAATAATGGATCAATGGTTAGAATTCGAAGAATCAGTGAAGAAATTTGAACTCCTGATTTCTAATCTTGAAAATTCCTTTGTGTTCAATTTCGTTGAGGGTTCTCTTGTTAAGGCAGTTAAAAATGGTGACTGGTTATTATTGGATGAAATTAACTTGGCTTCTTCAGATACTCTTGAAAGTATTGTGGATCTTCTTAATGAAGCTCAAGACCAAAGAACTTTGTTATTGGCAGAAAAGGGTGATATCGAACCAATTAAAGCCCATAATGAATTCAGAATCTTTGGTTGTATGAATCCTTCCACTGATATTGGTAAGAAAGATTTACCTCCAAGTATCAGATCTAGATTCAGTGAAATTTATGTTCATTCTCCAGATAGAGATATTTCTGACTTATTGATGATCATTGATAAATACATTCACAGATATGCTATTGGTGATGAATGGGTTGGTAACGATATTGCTGAATTATATTTGGAAGCTAAAAGATTAAGTGAATCTAACCAAATTGTTGATGGTGCTAATCAAAGACCTCATTTCAGTATTCGTACTTTGACCAGAACTTTAATTTATGTGGTTGATATTATTTCAATCTATGGCTTAAGAAGAGCTTTATATGAAGGTTTCTGTATGTCTTTCTTGACATTATTGGATATCAAATCCGAAGCCATTCTTCAACCTGTTATCATGAAGCATACTTTGGGTAGATTGAAAAATATGAAGTCTGTTGTGAAACAAATTCCACCAGCTCCAACTAATACTGAATCTTCATATGTCCAATTCAAACACTACTGGATGAAACAAGGTCCCAATGCTCCAATTCCACAACCTCATTATATTATTACTCCATTTGTGGAAAAGAACATGCTTAATTTGGTGAGAGCCACCGCTGGTAGAAGGTTCCCAATCTTGGTTCAAGGTCCAACTTCTGCAGGTAAAACTTCTATGATCAACTACTTAGCCAATATTACTGGTCATAAGTTTGTCAGAATTAATAACCACGAACACACCGATTTACAAGAATATCTTGGTACTTATGTTTCAGATGCCAATGGTAAATTATCATTCAAAGAAGGTGTCTTGGTTGAAGCTTTACGTAAGGGTCACTGGATTGTTTTAGATGAATTGAATCTTGCTCCTACTGATGTCCTTGAAGCTTTGAACAGATTGTTAGATGATAACAGAGAATTGTTCATTCCAGAAACTCAAGAAGTTGTCCACCCACATCCTGATTTCATGCTTTTCGCTACTCAAAATCCTCCTGGTTTGTACGGTGGTAGAAAGGTTCTATCTAGAGCTTTCAGAAACAGATTCTTGGAATTACATTTCGATGATATTCCTCAAGATGAATTGGAAGTTATTCTTAAGGAAAGATGTCAAATTGCTCCATCTTATGGTAAGAAGATTGTCGAAGTTTACAGACAATTGTCTATTCAAAGACAATCTTCTCGTTTGTTCGAACAAAAGAACTCCTTTGCAACTCTTCGTGATTTGTTCAGATGGGCCCTTCGTGATGCTGTTGGCTACGAAGAATTGGCTGCAAATGGTTACATGTTATTGGCAGAAAGAGTCAGAAAGGAAGAAGAAAAGAAGGTTGTTCAAGAAGTCATTGAAAAAGTCATGAGAGTCAAATTGGATATGGATGCACACTATGAAAAGTTGGAAGAAAAGGCTATTATGGACCTTCCAGATACTTCTATTGTGTGGACCAAATCTATGAGAAGATTGGCAGTGTTAGTTTTCACTTCTATGAAGTACAAGGAACCATTGTTGCTTGTTGGTGAAACTGGTTGTGGTAAGACTACTGTTTGTCAAATTATCGCCAGATACCTTGGTAGAGAATTAATCACTGTTAATGCCCACCAGAACACTGAAACCGGTGATATCTTGGGTGCTCAAAGACCAGTCAGAAACAAGCTCGAGACTAAGAAGGCTTTAATTGATAACTTAACTCAAGTTTTCGCAGCCATTAATATCGAGACTGAAGTTACTGATTTGGACCAATTGCTCAAGCTTTATGACTCTATCACTTCCTTAGAAGGTGTTGATGCCGAATTATTGGAAAAGGTCAACCAAGGTCGCAAGGATGTTGCTGTTTTGTTCGAATGGAACGATGGTCCATTGATTCATGCTATGAAACTGGGTAATTTCTTCCTTTTGGATGAAATTTCTTTGGCCGATGATTCTGTCTTGGAAAGATTGAACTCAGTCTTAGAACCAGAAAGAAGTCTTCTTCTTGCTGAAAAGGGTACTGATGATGCTTTCATCACTGCTCATGAAAACTTCGAATTCTTAGCTACTATGAATCCAGGTGGTGATTATGGTAAGAAGGAATTGTCTCCTGCTTTGAGAAACAGATTTACCGAAATCTGGGTTCCTTCAATGAACGACTTCAATGATGTCAGAGAAATCATTTCTTCTAAGCTTGTTAACCAATCTCTCGTTGAACCTATCGTTAAGTTCTCTCAATGGTACGGTAACAGATTTGGTGGTGGTCATGCTGACAGTGGTGTTATCTCTCTTAGAGATATATTGGCCTGGGTTCAATTCGTCAATGCTTGTTCTAAGGATATGGATCCTTCAGCTGCTTTGTTACATGGTGCTAGTATGGTATTTATTGATGCTTTAGGTACTAATAACACTGCTTATTTGGCTGAGAACGAAGTTAGATTGAATGAACAAAAGGAAGAATGTGTTCATGAATTATCCAAGTTTGCCAATGACGACTTGATGAAATTCTTTAATACTAGATTTGAAATTTCTACCACTCCAACTGCTTTCAGTAGTGGTCCATTCTCTCTTCCTCGTGCTCAAAAGGATACTGCTCAAGGCCCATCATTCAACTTGTTTGCACCAACTACTGCTGCCAATTGTATGCGTGTTGTTAGAGCCATGCAAGTCCACAAACCTATTTTATTGGAAGGTAGTCCTGGTGTTGGTAAAACCAGTTTGATCACTGCTTTAGCTAAGGCTACTGGTAACCCATTAATCCGTATCAATTTGTCTGAACAAACTGATTTGATCGATTTATTCGGTTCTGATACTCCTGCTGAAGGTGGCAAGACTGGTGAATTCGTCTGGAGAGATGCTCCATTCTTAAGAGCCATGCAAAGAGGTGAATGGGTGTTATTGGATGAAATGAACTTGGCTTCTCAATCCGTCTTAGAAGGTTTGAACGCTTGTTTGGATCATCGTGGTGAAGCTTATATTCCAGAATTAGATAAATCATTTACTTCCCATCCAGACTTTAAGGTTTTTGCAGCTCAAAATCCTCAATACCAAGGTGGTGGTAGAAAAGGTTTACCAAAATCTTTCGTCAATAGATTCAGTGTGGTTTACGTTGATATCTTAAAGGCTCAAGATTTGAACATGATTTCTAACCATTTGTATCCTAATGTTGGAGAAGAAAACGTTTCTAAATTGATCCAATTTATCTCTCAATTAGAAGATCAAGTTGTTGTTCAAAAGAAATGGGGTTCTATGGGTGGTCCATGGGAATTTAACTTAAGAGATACTTTAAGATGGTTTGAAATGTATTCACTGAAATTTTTGGTTAAGGATTTGAATGATTTCTTTAACATGATTATCTTGCAAAGATTTAGAACTGAAGCTGATCGTGAAAACGCTCGTCAACTCTTTGAATCTATCTTTGGTCCTCAAGTTGAAAAAGATGCCTACTATTCTCTTACTGAAAAGTATCTTCAAGTTGGTGATGCTATGATTGAAAGGAAGAAGAATATTCAATTCAGAGCTGATAATTTACTTCCTTTACAATCTAATTATAAGGTCTTGGAAAGTGCTATTAGATGTATTAACCATAATTTACCATTGATTATTACTGGTCCAAGTAATTCTGGTAAAACTGATTTAATTAGATTTTTGGGTGGTATTATTGGTGTTAAAATTGATGAATTTGCCATGAATAATGATGTCGATTCTATGGATATTCTCGGTGGTTACGAACAAGTTGATTACACCAGATCTATCATCAAGATCACTGACAAGGTCTATGAACAATTGAATGAAATGGTTGTCATTAACATTAACTCTGATAAGAATGTTGTTAACAAAGCCATTGAATTCTTGGACTTCATCTACTCTAATGAAATCGGTGTTGAAAACTATGGAAGTTTCCATTCTTTATTCGAGTCTAGCTTGATCCATTATTCAAATGATATCATGACACAATTATTCGAAGAATCTGCTGTGCTCTCCAAGAAGATCCAAACTGACAAGAGTATTAAGTTTGACTGGTTCGATGGTCTCCTTGTTCAAGCTGTTGAAAAAGGTAACTGGTTAATTCTTGACAATGCCAATTTGTGTAATCCATCTGTCCTTGATAGATTGAACTCCTTATTAGAAACCAATGGTACTTTGATTATCAACGAGTGTTCTACCACTGATGGTCAACCAAGAATCATCAAACCTCATCCTGAATTTAGATTATTCTTGACTGTTGATCCAAAATATGGTGAATTATCCAGAGCTATGAGAAACAGAGGTATCGAAATTTACTTGGATAAGTTAGAAGTTAGAGCTACTAAGTTTGATAGATTATTACTTGGAATTAATGAAGAAAAGACCGATTCCCCAGTGGTTTCCTTCTTACCATCTTCTTCCTCCAAGTTTAGATCAAGTGCTTTGCTTGAAGACATCTTTGAAGCATCTTCCAACATCCAAGAAATTGTTACTATTGCTTTGAGTGTTATTCCATTCGATCTTCTTACCTTCAACTGGTTACCACATGTGATGGGCTCAAGTGAATACTCTGAAAAGAGTAAGACCTTGGCTCAATCTTTGGCTTCAGTTATCGAATTTTGCAAGTCCAATGGCTTGTTGAACCAATTGAGATCAATGTACCAACCAGTTGAAGATTATGTTAATGATCTCTTGGGATTCAAGACTCTCTTCTCATACCATCAAGTTTCTCATCCATTATTCAATTCTTACATTGTGGACTTGATCAGTAAAGCCAACCCATGGGCTAAATCTTCTGAAGCTAATTACCTTTTCGAAGTTATTGTCAAGATTATCAAGTCTAGAACTACTATCGAAACTATTGAGCAAAAAGGTTTGTCTGGAAAGGTGAATGATTTGAACTACGTTGAAAGATCCGCTGCTTACTTCCTTGGAAGAAACATCAAGAACGTTCCAAGATTAGAAATCTTTGCTTTCATGAAACATACCAACGAATTTGTTCAATCTGCTTTTGAAAAATCTCTTCCTTCCTTATTCCAGCATGAAGGTGTTTACCAAACTATTTATGAATTCCAATTGATTTGGGAAGGAATGTTAGAGACCAGTTATGAACAAGATGAATCTAAGTTGAGAGTTTACCAAGAAATGATGAGTAAATGGATCAAACAAGCTGAATCTAATGACTTGTTGAAGGTTAACCTCGAGGAAGTCAAGAAGAACATTCAAAACTTCGTTTCTAAGATGATGTTGACTTCTGGTAGCTCTATGGATTTGATCTGGGAAAGCTGCAGAGGAGACTATCCAAAGAACGAAGAATCTTGGGCTAACCTCAAGAAATTGATGTCTTTAGCTGATGAATTCGATGAAGTTGCTGATGAACAATTTGGTGATGCTCGTGCTTCTGTTATTGGTTTAAGAAAGTTAATGGTTGAAGTTTATAACGATATTGTTGGTGACAAGATGAATAATGAAGGATTCCTTGAATTATACGATACTTTATCTAATGGTATCAATTCACTTAAGGAAGTCTCATCTAGATTTGTTATCAAACGTGATAAATCTTTCCAAAATGAAGTTGCAATGATCTCTAACTTCGTTGAATCTGATGGTTTAATGAAGGGTGAAGATGTTGCTGACACCATAATCGAATTGTCTTCTGAAGGTAAAGCTTCCACTGTTTCTTTATTCTCCAATAATCTCTTCAAACCTTATCCATCTATTTTCAAGAAGTTGAATAACGTTTCTGGATTATTCTACTCTGATTTGGTCTTATCTTCTTTGACCAAGGTCCAAAAACTTCCAACTTCTTCTGGTAAGTACCTTCAACAAAAACTTGATGATATTTCTTACTTGAACAAGAGTTTGATCAATCATTCCAAACCTATTTTAGGTGACCAAGTCGCTTACTTCAAGTCCTTGCTTGTTAAATGGATTTACCAATTCTTGGTTATTCATATTGATACTTTCAGTGATGAAGATAAAGATTTAATCACTTCTTTGGAACCAGTGGCTACTAGAGAATTCGTTACTAGTTTCATCTCTGTGGTGGAAAGATCTGCTGACGATTCTTTCAAGGCAAATGCTCTTGAATATTTCGTTCCTTCTCTTATTATCACTACCAGCAGTGAATCTATCAAGGTTCTTGGTAAAGCATGGATTCTTTTCTCTTGTGGATCGATTCAATTATACTTACCAAGCTCTTCCTATGATCCTGCTATTAGAGAGTATGTGGTTTACAAGAAGTTCAATGATCAACAAGCTGCTTCAGAAAGATTAATCGCAGAATGGAAATCTGCCAGAGAAGTCTTGGTTGGTGATGAAGAATCTGCTATTGAAAAGCTCCTTCCAAAGATTGACGCTGCTGATAGTCCATCTAGACCTCGTGTTTTCAGAACTGGTTCTATCGATACTTTGTTTGAAGAATGGAATGCATTCATGGAATCTACCATTGATGTTGAACCAATTCAAGCCTTGTTAAAGAGTGCTGAAGAATTGAATGATTCATCTGAAAAGAGAACCCAAATGTTCCAAAACAACTCTGACAAGTTCTTGTTAAGACTTCGTAAGAAGCATTTGGTTTACTCTGATTTGAATGATATTTTAGTTGGTTACATCTACGGACTTAAATTTGGTTTCCAGTTGATGACTATCCATGGTAACAATGAAACCTCTAAATACAAGTTCGACCCATTGTGGTTGGTTAATGTTGTTGAAATTGTTAACGAAGATTCTTTTGCAACCACTTTTGATGATGCTAAAGATTTGGGTAAATCATTATCTGTTGACTCTATTGTTCCAGAATACTTGATGTCGTACTTTATGAGATTATCTTTTGTTCATGATAAGTCTGAAATCCTTGAACAATCTCTTCAATCTCTTTACTACAGATGGTCTTTACGTCGTATGAAGCAAGAAGAGGAAGAAGCTCAAAAGGGTAACTTGTATAAGTATAATGATATTGATGGTGATGCTGAAGAAGATTTCAAGAACATGTTCCCAGATTATGAAAATGTTGTTGGTGAAGTTGATTCCAAGATTTCTAAGAAGAATGATTCCTTTGAAGAAATTTATCATATCATCGCTAAGGTTTACATGAACGAATTTGTGTTCAAGAACGATCTTAACCTTAAGTCCTTGGTGAATGAGGGTTCTCAATTGATCGACTACATGTCTGGTATTTTATCCAATTCCAAGGTCAGTCAAAACAACCCATCTGTTTTATCAGCATTGGTCTCTAAGATCTCTTCTAGTCACCAAGAATTCACCAATTCTTTAAACCACAGTGAGTTTGATTTCTATCACGGTAACTCTTCTGCTGAATCAAAGAAGGCTATTGGAATTATCACTAATATTCATACTTCAACTCTCAAGCTTTTAGAACAATGGCCTGAACATTCTACTTTGCAAAACATCTCTGTTGCTAGCGATGAATACTTGCAACTTCCAATTGAAGTGCCATTATCTAGATTGTTACAAAAGATTGAACAAATTTATACCTTGATTGCTGAATGGGAAAAGTATGCTTCAACCCAAGTTTCTTTGAAGTCATTCTTTGATGAATTAACTTCTTTGATTGTTTCTTGGAGAAAATTAGAACTTTCTACTTGGAAGGCTCTTTTCTCTTTTGAAGAAGCTACTTTAGAAAAGAACTTAGGAAAATGGTGGTTCCATTTGTTTGAAGTCATTATGATTCCAATTTTGGGTAAAGAAGTTGACCCTTCTCCTGTCAAATTACTTTCTGCTTTGAACTTGTTCATGAGTCAATCTACTTATGGAGAATATCAATCCAGATTGAACTTGTTGAGAGCTTTTAGAAACCATATTGAAAGCTTAGGTGATGAAGATCAAAATATCACTGATATTCAAAACTCTCTTTCTAACTTCATTCAATTCTATGAACAATTTATTCCATTGATCACTGAAGCTATTAAGACTACCAAGCTCACTTTAGAAAAGGATATTAATGAAGTTATTTTGCTTGCTAGTTGGAAGGATGTCAACATTGATGCTCTTAAGCAAAGTTCTAAGAAGTCTCACAACAACCTTTACAAGATTGTTAGAAAGTACAGAGCCTTATTAGCTACTTCTGTCTCTTCATTGATTCAAAGTGGTTTAACTGAAGCTCATAAGTCTTTTGTTTCAGTAAAGGATTTCCCAGTCATCACCGGTCAAGTTATTGATAAGGAAGATGAAGAACTTTGTTCCAAGATCTCTACTTGGTCTGAAAGACCTGCTCGTCTTCAAAACTTGAGCATGGTTGAAAAGAATATGAACGTTTATGTTGCTAGAGTTGAAGCAGATCAAATCCCAAACATCTATGAATTCTCCAAAGATTTATTACAACAAATGGATGAACTTCGTAAGCAAACTCCTAAAGAATTGAAGAAGGATAACAAGAAGTTGATTGCTGCTTTGAAGACTCAAAAGAGAAAATTACTCAGTGACACCTTAAAGGAATTGAGAAGAATGGGTTTGAAGACCACTTTAAGAGCCGATATTATGGAATTCCAAGGTACTACTAATGTCATTTTGGGCAACAGTAGACACTTTGAAGACAATATTCTTAAGGATAGTGACACTTACTTCTTCAGAATTTTAGATCTCTTGCCTCGTTTAAGAGCTGCTGTTTCTGATGTTTCTGAAGATGTTCCATCTGCTGATGCTCAAAAGGGTCTTGCAGTTGCTGAAAACTTGATCAACTCATTAATTGCTACCAAGGAACCATTAAACAAGTTCGCTAATGGTTTGAAATTAATGACTGAACAATACAGCTCTTTTGAAAAATTAGCCAATGTTAAGAACATGAAGGATACTTTGGTTAGAGCTTCAATGGTCGAGTCTGGTGCTTTGAATATTTCAACCATTAAAAAGGTTGTTTACTGGTTACCTAAATTGATCGACTATGCTGTTGAAATTATCCAATCCAACAACATGGGAGAAACAGTTCTTAAACACTTGATGAGTGCAAAGGCCACTTTGGGTGACTTCAATCAAGCTTTCAAGGCTGATATTCTTACTGAAAATATGGTTAAACAAATTGAAAAGTTCCAAAAATTCTACCAATCTTTTACTGACAATATTGATGCTGCTCGTCATGGTAATAGTAAGGATTCATTTATTGCTGAATTATTATACCAATGGATCTCATCCAACTCTTACTCTATTCAAGTTCAATCGTCTACCTCACTTTCTGCTCTCAACACTGTTGAAGAAGTTGAAGTTGCTTTCCGTGAATTAGCTAGTTCAATTATTGTTTCCTTCCAAAAGGTTCTTGAAGTTATTCCTGAAAAGATCTCTGAAGAAGATGATGGCTGGCTCAAAACAAGTCAACTGAGAGTTATCAAGTTGATCAAATCTATTCGTTACGGTAAGGTAAATGAAAAGATCAGGGCTTGTTTAGATATCGCTGCTAGTGTTGAACACAATAAGGACACTTCCAATTTGGTTTCTGCATTGACCAGTTTCACTCTTCCATTAGTTAACCACTACTATAAGTTATGTTGGAACATAATGAAGAAATCCAGAACCAACTATGTTGAAACTTCCCATGCTACTTTTATCTTAACCACTTCTCTCCATGCATTAGCCTCCAAGGGTTTCTGTTCTCCAGAACCACCTAGTGAACAAAAGGAAGATAATAATCTTCAAGATGGTACTGGTTTAGGTGACGGTGAAGGTGCTGACACTGGAGAAGTTGGAGATGATGAAGATTTAAGTGAAGATGCTCAAACTGAAAATAAAGAAAAGGAAGAAAAGGACGAAGGTGATGAAGATGAAAAGGATGATGCTGTTGAAATGGAAGGTGATATGGCCGGAGATTTAGAAGAAGCATCCGATCAAGAAGATGATGGTGATGATGATGATGAAGGTGAAGACTTGGACGAAGAAGTTGATGATATCGATGACTTGGATCCAAATGCCATTGATGAAAAGATGTGGGATGAAGAAGCTAAAGATGATAAGGAGAAGGACTCCGACAAGATGCCTGAAAATGCCAACAATGATGATAACATGGAAGCTAATGAAGATGAAGATCAATCCAGTGAAAAGAAGCCACAAGAAGCTGAAGATGCTAAAGAAGGTGAAGATGAAGAACCAGAAGAAGGTGACGAAGGTGAAGAACAAGATGTTGGTGAACAAGAAGATGAAGTCAAGAATGATGAAAATGAAAAATTAGAAGATCATGTTCCAGAAACCGAAACCTTAGACTTACCAGAAGACATGAAGCTTGATGGTGAAGAAGAGGACGGTGAAGAAGAAGAAGACGATGAAAAATTCGATGACAAGATGGATGATGATGAAATGAAGGACGATGATGGAAAGGATGAAAAGATGGAAGAAGGTGAAGAAGAAGAGGGCATTGAAGAACAAGAAGGCGAAGAAGAAGAAGGTGAAGCCGATGCTGATGAAGATATGGAAGGCACTGAAGAAAATGCCGAAGAGAATGCTGAAGAAGAAGATGCCGAAGCAGAAGCTGGTGAAGCAGAAGCTGGTGAAGAACCAGTTGAATCTGATGAAGAAGCATTAGGTGAAAAGGATGAAGAAGAAAAGACCGAAGAAGGTGGTAACGATAATGAAGATTTAGAACAAGAAACCGCCGAAGGTGCTGATGCTGCTAACGATGATAACAACAACGATGACATTGATATGGAATCTGCTGTTAAACAAGAAAGTGGTGAAAGAGGTGATGGTGCTGATAATCAAGTCGTTGAAGAAAACGACGATATTGGAGCCACTGGAGGAGCCAGCTCTGATCTGAAACAACAAGAAGAGGAAGAGAAGAGTAACCAAGATGAAGCCCGTGATCAAGCCAAGGAATCATTGAAACAATTAGGTGATTCCTTAAAGGAATTCCACCGTCGTCGTCAAGAAATTCAACAAGCCTCTCAAGAAAAGGAAGAAAAGACTGATCAATCAGCTAATGAACGTCCTGATGAGTTTGAACATGTTGAAGGAGAAAATGCCGATTTTGATACTCAAGCTTTGGGTGCTGCCGATAAGGATCAAATTCAATCCATTGATGAAGATATGGCCATTGATGATGATCAAGAAGATGAACAAGTTGAGCCAAAGGAAGAGCCAGAAATTAAAGCAGAAGATGACATGGAAGTTGATGAAAATGCCGAAGAAGTTGATGCAAATGAAGGTGATGTCGATCCTGATAATGATTTTGAAGGTAAGACTAAGGGTGCTTTTATTGGTGAAAGAAGACAAGTCAAGGAAGAAGGTGAATTAATTTACAACAAGGAATTAAAAGATGAAGAATTAGAAGAGTATGTTGATATTGATAACCTTAAGATCAATGACTTGGATGATGAACCTCCAATTGACCTTGAAACTGCTCGTGAATTATGGAGACACAGTGAATTATCTACTCAAGAATTAGCTTCTGGATTATCTGAACAATTAAGATTAATCTTAGAACCTACCTTAGCCACCAAATTAAGAGGTGACTACAAGACTGGTAAGAGATTGAACATGAAGAGAATTATCACTTATATTGCATCTGAATTCCGTAAGGATAAGATTTGGCTCAGAAGAACTAAACCTTCTAAGAGACAATACCAAATTATGATTGCAGTTGATGATTCTAAATCCATGAGTGAAAGTAAATCTACTGAATTAGCTTACCACAGTATTGCATTAGTTTCCAAGGCTTTGACCCAACTTGAAAGTGGTGGTTTATCTATTGTTAGATTCGGTGAAGACATCAAGGTGGTTCATCCATTTGACAAACCATTCAACAATCAAGAAACTGGTTCCAAGATTTTCCAATGGTTTGATTTCCAACAAACCAAGACTGATATTAAACAATTATGTGCTAAATCTCTTAAGATCTTTGAAGATGCCAGAGCTACTTCCAACTCCGACTTATGGCAATTACAAATTATTCTTTCTGATGGTGTTTATGAAGATCATGACTCTATTCAAAGAATGGTTAGAAAAGCTCGTGAAGAAAAGATTATGTTGGTTTTCGTTGTTATTGACGGAATCAATGCTAATGAATCTATTTTGGATATGAGTCAAGTCAGTTACGTTCCTGATCCTACCACCGGTGCTATGAACTTAAAGGTTGACAAGTATTTGGATACTTTTCCATTCGAATTCTACGTTGTTGTCAGAGACATTAATGAATTACCAGAAATGCTTAGTTTGATTTTGAGACAATATTTCTCTGAAATGGCTTCTGCATAGTTATAGTTATAACAAAAATGTATAATAGTTAAATAAGTTAAAAAAATATAGATATAGATTTATTAATAATTGTAGCTTCGAAGTATATACAATTAAATTGACTTACATGTGATGCTTAAATTTTAATATTTATTTCAATTTTTTATTCCTTTATTAACCTATTAATTATTACCGAGTTAATCCTTAACTCATATCTATATATGCAACCGATCACTTGTTCTGTGATTATTATTATAATTAATGTCACATAGTGACCATATTTTTTAATGCAATCTTTTAAATACCCGAAAGCAGTTTAGTTAGTTTAGTTATTGAACCAGTGATAAGTTCTACCAAAATAATAATAAAAAAAAAACCAATTGGTTCTTTAGTTATTTGCCTTGGTGTTATTAACAACCTTAGCAATGCAAATAGACATATCATCTAATTTTCCTCCAGTACTTCTATTTTTACCAAATCTTTCTGGTAATGCATTAACTTTTTCATTATAAGGAGTATAAGCATAGTCATCGAAAGCAACTGATTTTGCTTTCAAAAGAAGTTTCTTAGCAACTGTCTTCAAGTTGTCTTTCTTTGGATCAGTAAATTCATTAATATATTGAACAACTTCATCTGCGTATAAATTGTCAGAAATTCCATCAGAACAAACAACAATAATATCATTTTGTTTAAGTTTGATAGAATCAACCCAAGCCATTTCAGATGGTAATTGTAAAAGAGTTTGAGTACCAATTTGTTGAGGACATAAATCAGAAACCATTTGTTCTTCATTAGTTTTAATAATTTCACCATCTCTAATAATAAAAATTTTAGAATCACCAATACTAATCATTTTTAAGTATTCACCACTAAGCATACAAAGAGCTAAAGTAGAAGAACCTCTTAAATTTTGAAGATCCATTAAATGAGAAGTATGCAAATATGAATCATCTAAAATTTGATCAATATCACGCTTATTAAGATGATGAGGAGAATGACTTAATTTATATTCAGTCATAAGACGACTTAAAGTTTCAACCATTGAACGAGACCAAATTCCTGAAGAACATTGTTCACCTTTACTTTCCCAACCTGAAACACCATCAGCTACAGCTAAAACAGTTGGTGATACTAACATAGCATCATCACCAGCTTTAACTGATAAAGTATCAGCAGGTGAACCAATAGGTCTTCTCTTTGGCAACAATGAATTAAGTTGAGTTGGATCAGTTAAATCTGATAATGAGTGTATAGTTGGATCTGATTCACTACTGTGATGCGCATAACTATGATAACCAAATTCTAATTTATATTTATCATTAGAAATTTTACGCATCTGTTCTTTGGTAATACAAGGATAACTCATATAAGCTAATCCTTCATCTTGAGGTGGATCTCTTTCTTTTAAACCACCTAAGAAATAGTGGCGGGCACCTTGAAATAAGGTAGAATAGGAACGACACGTCTTTAAATGCAGTGATTTGACTAACATAGAAGCAGTTGGCTGTAAAACATTTGACCTCATTATGATTATGATTATGTTGATGTCGATATTGATGTTGTTATTGTTTTAACTATTAAAGAATAGAAACCTGGGAACTTAAGAGTACTTATAGTATCGTCTAAGTCCGTGTTGTATAAGGTTGTAAAAAGATAAATAAAAAGCTGCAACTGGCTAAATTTACAACTGCTTCTCCTCATTAGCGCAGAGGTTACCCGGACACGACCGAAAAAAGAAACGATAAACATTCCACGTGATGGTCATCTAGATGACAAATTACATGGGCAATTGAAGGTAGGTCAGGTTGGTCTGATAGAAGATCAAGAAGGATGGAAATTGAACAAGTTCAAACCATACCAATCAACTAGGGCTGTCTGGTACTTTCCAACGGTTCCAGATAACCCGAACACCTATCTCCATTGCAGCCAGCGATCATGCGCGGGCTCACAACTGTCAAGTGACGGAGTTGCACCCAACTCCGAATTTCCCAACAATAAACCTTAGTAGAAACCATAGAAGGAAATGAGGGGGAGATAACCATAGTATAGAAGGTGATAGAATACCAAAAGTTTTCAATTCTAATCGGGTGACTTTGGCTGTGCTTAATCCCGCAATTTGATCGTCAGGGACTTGGTCTAAGTCCGAAAAAGTCCGAAAACGAGGAAGCCAGAGCGGGGACCAGGGGGGACCAGAGAGGCTCAGTAACACACTGAATAAAGTTCAAAGTCACCAGATTCTTCTCAGATACTAGTGACTATGTGGTACTTTATGGTGTAGGTTGTTGATAGTTGAAATTTGCCTGGTTTTTTTTTGTAAAGTGGTATGGCTTACATAATTCTTCTTATCGCATTTTTGCACCCAAACATGTCAAAGCCATAATAGGTAAGAACGGCCGGGATCAGCAGGTCTAAACCATCTAATCGACACAAAAAGTATCAATAATAGCTGTCACGGTTAATTAGTTGCATACCCCAATAACCATTAAAACCTCAAATTCTCCAAAGTCTCCTTCACCTCCGTTATAATTCACTAACTTATACAATCACTTCCTTTTCTAGTTCTTCTAATATAAATCTACAATTATGTTATCTTACCTTTTCTATACTATATTATCTAATTACATTAATTAATTACCAACAACAGCCTTATGGATGACCTTGTATGGAGGGGTGAAACCGGTGTGAATTTGGAATTGTCTTTCACCTTGGTTGACCAACATTTCAGCACCAGGAATGACATTCCATTCATACTTTTCAGCCACCTTCATGATAGGAGTGACACTTGGCTTGTAAGCAGCTTCCAATAAAGTAGGAGTGAATCCACTCTTGTTAGATTGGGAACCAGCATGTAAAACCTTTTCAATCTTGGTCAAAAGAGTTTCATCAATAGGAGCAGTAGCTGGAATAGAAGACATGATCAAAGAAACTTGCTTAGCATTGGCCAAATCTTGTTCAGAATCCAAGATTTCAATGTTGAAGTTACTTGGGAATGAGTTCTTGATATCAACCAACTTGGAAGCAGTTCTGTTCATCATGTAAATGGTCTTACATCCCATCTTATGCAAAGCATAGACAGCAGCACGAGAAGTACCACCACCACCAACTACCAAACCGTTGACATCAGAGAATTCAATACTTGGAACACCGAATCTGGTGAAAGAGTTGGTGATACCAACCCAGTCAGTGTTGTCACCTAATAATTTACCTGGCTTGTCTTCAATTGGAACAACAGTGTTGACAGCACCAATGATCTTGGCAGCATCAGATAATTCATCAGTGTATTTCATGATATCAAGCTTCAATGGAATAGTAACAGCCAAACCACCGAACAATTCGTTGTCCTTGATCAACTTTTCGTAAACTTCATCAGCATTATCGGTTTCAAATCTGTCAAAAGTGTATGGAAGACTTAACTTTTGGTAACCAGAGTTGTGTAAATCTGGAGACTTACTGTGAGAGATTGGAGATCCAACAACCCAGAACTTCTTGTTGACGAAACCACCAATTTCAGCAAATGCCTTATTGATTTGACTGATAGTCAATTGACCTGGAGCAGCCTTAAATGGTAAGATTTCATGAGTAACTGGAGTCAAGATTGGGTTCAAAACTCTAGATAATTTACCTTGTTCACCCATGTTGATGGCAATAAGAGGCTTGACGTTGTTCAAGTGTCTGAATTCTTCCAATAACAAGTTGTCTTGTAAGGAAGAAGCAGAACCAACAAGCTTGATAACATCAGCCTTTAAGGCAACACCTTGGTAGTACTTGTTTCTCCATTCGACGTTGTTCCATTTCAAAGAACCAGAAATATCGTGATGAGAAGCAATGATTCTAGTGAATTTTCTGCTCTTCAAAACAGTGTCGATCAAAGATTGTGGGTAAGTCAATTGAACATCCAAGTATTCAACTCCCAACTTGATACCTAAAAGTAATAAGTTTTGGATTTGTTCGTAGGCTTCATCATCAACCTTACCACCTTGAGACTTGGTTCTGACAGTGTAAATGATTGGAATATCAACGTACTTTCTTAACAAAGCAGTTTGACTAGCAACAAATGATTCAGATAAGTCCTTCAAAAGATCGATTCTTAATTCAACAGCTTCACATCCGTAAGTCAATTCTTCCAATTGACTTGCAGCTTCAGTTAAATCTGGGTAAGTCAATGAAACGAAGTAAGATCTCTTCTTTGGAACTTCAACAACCTTCAAACCAGTAATGGTTTTGATGTAATTGGTGAAAGAGTTTCTCAAATGCTTGAATTCTAATTCATTGTCACAATGAGAAGAGTAGAAGAAGTAGTTGGAGAATTCCTTGTACCAACCTTCTCTTCTGTTCCAAACATCCTTGATTTCACTAACATAAGCAGGTCTGGTAGTGTCAGCAGATAAGAATTGAACAGTTTCATCCAAATCACGGTGTAAGTGTAAAACAATACCACCAGATTTAATGTAATCTTGCAAACACTTTCTGGATTCTTCAGATTCAACAATACCTCCACCAGTAGAAAGGACATAACCTTGAGAGTACTTAGAGAAGGTTTCAGAAGCAACAATGGCTTCTTCCTTACGGAATTCTTCCCATCCCTTTTCTTTGATGAAGCTTCTGATATCATTACCGAGCTTCTTTTCGAGGTGTTCATCCAAGTCCAAGAACTTGAATCCCAAGAAAGAGGCCATCCACTTGGATAAAGTTGACTTACCAGCAGCTCTCATACCAATGACAATAATACTCTTGCTATTGTTAGATTCAGTGGTTTCAGAAGGAGGAGCAGCCACCTTTGGTTCGTAACCATCAATGGTAACGTTGAACTTGGTGTGTAAGGTATCCCACCATCCTGGCCAGGTCTTACCAGTACAAGATCTTTCTTGGATCAAGACAGATTGCTTGGCTAAACCAGCTAATAAGGAGAAAGACATAGCAACTCTGTGGTCATCGAAAGTCTTGATACCTCTCTTTTCAACAGAAGGAGTGTTTAAGTCATCGATCTTAACACCATGGATTTCAATACCATCAGGTAATTCATTGGCATGAACACCGAACTTGTTCAATTCAGAAACCATAGCACCAATTCTGTCACATTCCTTGACTCTTTGGTTGGCAATACCAGTGATGGAAGTAGACTTAGTACCATCGAAGGCAACAGCAGCGACAACAGAAGCAGTCAAGAAAGCATCGGTCATTGGTTCCATATCAACATGTGGTAATGGCTTCAATTGACCTCTTGGAGGACCAGTAACAGTGGTAGATGTGGCAGTTTGTTCAACCTTACAACCCATTGGTCTTAAAACATCAACAGCGAATCTAGCATCACCTTGAAGAGAAGAAGAACCAATGTTTGGAATGGTACAAGAAGTACCAGTAATGGCAGCAAAAGCCAATGGGTAAGTAGCAGAAGAAGCATCAGATTCAATGACGTATTCTTCTGGGTTAACGAAAGTACCCTTTGGAATATGGTAAGTATGTTCTTCAGTAGTAGACTTGGTGACGTGAATACCGAAAGACTTCATCATAGCAATGGTCATATCAATGTAGAGTTGAGAAATTGGTTTACCACCAAGCAAAGACAAGGTAACTTCTTCTTGAGCGTAAGGAGCACATATCAAAATAGAAGAAACGTATTGAGAAGAAATGGTGGCAGCCAATTCAATTCTTCCACCCTTCAATCCCTTACCTGACTTGATCTTCAATGGCAAAGAGCCTTCTCTGTTCAAGTAAGTGATATCAGAACCGTTGGATCTTAAAGCATCAACTAATGGACCGATTGGTCTTTCTTGCATTCTAGCGTTACCAGTAAGGATAACATCACTAGAAGATTGAGAGTTGATACCAACCAAAGAGGCAACAGCAGTTAAGAATCTGGAAGCAGTACCGGCATTACCTAAGTACAATTCTTCATCGGTGGCCAATAACTTACCACCATTACCCTTAACAACAATGGTGGAACCGTTGTCTTCAGTAGAGATTTCAGCACCTCTTAACAAAGAAACAGCATCCAACATGTGCTTGGTATCGTCAGAGTGAAGCAAGTTCTTGACTTTAACAGTACCAGTACCTAAAGCAGCCATAATCAAGGCTCTGTTAGAAATAGATTTGGAACCTGGAGGAATGACAACGTTGGTGGTTGGAGTTTCATCGTTTTTGAATGGGTGGACAAGAACTTCATCGGTTAAGACGAAAGCTAAGTCTCTCTTGGAAACTGGATGGGCCTTCAATTGGTAACACTTACCAATGGATTCTAACAAGACACACTTGATGGTACTACCATCGTTCTTCTTGTCAATAGCCATCTTGTCTAACAAGGTTTGAAGAATAATGTTGTGACGCTTGTGACCGATCTTCTTTAAGAAATCCTTATCATCAATGGAGGTTGGTAAACCGTAAGCAGTAAGACACTTGGTGATTCTAGCAACGGCAACTGGGGATAAAATACCGAGGTATCTGGATAATTCAGCTTCCTTAATCATACCAACAGCCACACATTCACCATGAAGAGCTTCTGGAGTAACAACAGCTTCAATAGCATGACCAATAGTGTGACCAAAGTTAAGTAAGTTTCTTAAACCAGATTCCTTTTCATCGGAAGAAACAACCAAAGCCTTAACCTTAATGGATTCCAAAACAGTCTTAATAAGACCTTCCTTAATAGAGGCAACATCTTGATCTGGAGAAGTAACAACAGAAAGGAATTCTTTGGCGAATTTTTCTAATCTGGTGAATTCTTCTTTATTCCAAATGGCAGCAGTCTTAATAACTTCAGCCATACCATTGATGAATTGTCTAGCTGGTAAAGTTTCTAAGAAAGAAACATCCACAAATACGTAATCTGGTTGATGAAAAGCACCAATGAAGTTCTTACCTAATGGAGTATCAATAGCAGTCTTACCACCAACAGAAGAGTCGACCATGGACAACAAACTGGTAGGAATTTGGATCACTCTAACACCTCTCATGAAAGTGGCAGCAACAAATCCAATCATATCACCAATAACACCACCACCAACTGCTAAAATCACAGTATCTCTGGTACATCCTTGTTGTAATAAATAATCTTCAACAGCAGCCTTGGTTTCACGACTTTTACTTTCTTCTCCAGGAGCAACAAAGTAACTAAGTAATCTTGAATTTGGTCTCTTTTCAGACAATTTGGCCTCGAAATCTTTAACTAACTTTTGAAATGGTTTGGTTCTTGCCATATTAGTATCAGTGACTATCACATAGGTTGAAGAAGCCTTATTGGTAACAACTTCTTCAACAATATGGTCCTGAATCCCGTAACCGACATGAATCGTTTCGGAACCCAAGATAGACACTTTTTGCACAGGTGACATGGTTGAGTTTAGTCTTAGTTCAAGTGGAGACTGAAAAATTGGTTATGACTGAACGTCAGAGCACTCACGTGATTCCGGCCCGGTATAGCTCGATGACAACAAAATTTATCAACAATAACACAAGTGCCAAGTTCTGACTCACCAAGAATGTAAAATTTGTCTAGGGGTCACCTGACAGAAAATCGATGTAGCTTTTGGGGGAAGGTTGGTGTTGTAGACACGAGGGGTAAATAATGGTGGGGGGGGGGGGTGATCGTGGTGGCACAGGATCAAATACTCTTATCTGTTCCTTGATCATACAGTGAGGGTGTGTGGTACGTGAGTGGACCGATTGAGAAAGGAGACGAATTGAGGGTTCGGAGTTGAGCCGAAATCTGGAGCAAAATTGGCAAATCAGCAAAATGAACCCAATGAACCCAATGAGGTAATCAATAAATTGTAGTGGTCTTGTCTCGTTAATTGACTCTTGTTATTTGGTTTCCATCTATCAGTGGTAATTTTTCGCAGACTGTTCTGGTTAAACTAAAGTCTACGCTCGGTTTGGTATTATGGTCTATTAATCTATACAATTAGCTATAGGGGCCAATTATTGGAGTAGCTACTAATATTTTAGGAGTTTATATGACCCAGAATATAATGGGGTCCTATGGCCTAATTGGCAGCAGCTAGAAGTGTGACATGAGGTGGCGAGGTGTGTGAAGTGACTGTTATCACAATGCTAATTATTTTTCGTTAAATTATAGTATTTTTTTCCCCTAAATTTTCAAGATGAATTTTTGTTGGTGGAGGATCTACTTGTACTGAGGTAAAATGTTTCTAGCAGCAGCCAAGTAGTCTTCTTTACTTCTTCCTGGGTTATCCAATTGCCAGACCAATAAAGCGTTGTTGATTTGTCCCATCCATGGGCCTGGCTTCACTCCCAATTCCTTGGATAGGGTCTTACCATCAACAGTAGGTTTCAATTCAAAGACGTTATCCAAGTCCATTTCAGAGATGGAGTTTAACAAGTACTCGAATTTTTGCACCTGTTCATTGATGATGATTTCTCCCTTTTGTAACTCTTCAGTCTTGTAATCAATTGCTGGATATGGTCTTTCTATTGGAAGGTTGCTTTCGAGTAAAGGCTTAATTATTTCAAGGAAACAATTGTAGAAAATACCTAATTGGGAAAAATTCTGGTAGTTACGAAGCCATAACCCAAGCTCGGATCTCTTGACAGCGGATTTATCGTTGAAGAATCTGGTGAGGACATCGGTGGAATCATCAATATGTTTGGTAAGCACAGAAACCTTTTCAATTTCATTTCTACTGGCTTTTAAACCTTCTCTCAATAAAACGGAAGGAACATGCTCTTCTTTCTTAGCATTTTTCTTTACTGATAAAGCCTTGTATGGCAGCAAAATAGTGGAAATCCAGAATGCTTTACGAAGATCAGTGTTGGAAAACACAGAATTGTATACTTGGGATAATTTGGATTCCTCTGGGAGTCCTTCAAACACACGCTGCACTAACGGGAACATATAAGTAGCGCTGTTGATTTGATTAACCAATTGATTGTTAGCCAATTCAACCTCATTCATTGTATGTTGATCAGTGAACTTAGAAATCTCGGAGACACTACCTAAATCAAAGATACTGTCGGTCAAATCAACGAAATTAATAAGACGCAATCCGTAACCAGGATTGTTACTGGTGAAAGTCTTTTCAAGTTCAATACCCACTCTTTCTCTACTGACCTTGTTCAAAAGAGAAGACTTGAGTTCTGGAGTTTTCATGGCCATTAATGTATTTTCTTCCACGTCGTAATCAAGACGACTAGCAAATCTGATCAATCGAAGAGCACGTAATGGATCATCCAAAAAGGTTTGCATTGGTTGTAATGGAGTACGTAAGATCCCATTTTTCAAGTCATCCATACCCTTTCCGGTGAAATCTTCAATCTTGCTTTCGTTCAAGTTGTAAAATAATGCATTTAAGGTGGCATCTCTACGGAGAGCATCCTCTTCAGCAGTTCCGTATTTCATGATTGGAACTCTACTTTCTTGAGTATATTCTTCAGATCTTAAATTGACAAAATCAATATCTAATCCATAAATCTTAGTGGTACATGTTTCCAAATGCTTTGATTTCTCTGGATTCTTCTTAATTGTATGAATGGCTCTGAGTTGTAATGATTTGTCATGTTCTTCCAAGTAATCATATAACTTAGAAGCAAAGTCTTCACCTGATAAATGGTTTATGGCTATATCGATATCATTACTTTCTATACCCAACAACTTATCTCTGACCCAACCACCGGTGATTCTTAACACCAATGCTTCTTCTGGTCTATGTGACTGGTTATAATGGTTACAGAATCTTATTAACAAGTTGGAAATATTGGTTTCGGTCTCATTGAGTTGAATGGTATCTGCTACTGGTCTTTTCATGATTGGATATTTGAAGTTCTTGAGGGAGGTGAAAAATCTGGTCTGTATGTTAAAGGGCCTAATCACTCGTCTACTGAACATGTAGAAATTATGAGTCAGTTTGGGTCTGGATCAGATTTAGGGTGTGGACCTATTTTGCATACAAAAAAAAAAGGTGAGTTTTGTTAACTATGGTGCAAAAAAGAATGAGCGGTACGGGAATCGAACCCGTGACACCTGCTTGGAAGGCAGATATGTTAACCACTACACCAACCGCCCGTGTAATTTGGAAAATTCAAAATTGACATTTACGGCCTCGCTCATATTTTCGGATGAATATGTTGTGATTTTCTTGATTTAAAGGTATATTCAGCTATTCTATGGTTATCGAAGTATTTCAGAGTGTTGATGAAATTTAATTAACTGGAAAAAATAAAAAAATAGAACAATTATTTGACCAAAAAAATGAGGATCTCTCCACCCTATATTTAAGATATGACTAAAAAAGAAGTTAGATTAGGTCAAATGGGTATAATTTATAGTTTTCAGCCTGTAATTGAAGAATTAAAGATATTTCAATCCAGTGGGTCTCCAAAAAAATTAGCTGATAGCTTCCTCTTTTTTTTTATAAAAAAAACACAATTGAAAGTGGTATACATTGAATTCTTGAATACGCACCTTAAATTCCTTTAACCACAAATCACCGAAAGAATAAATACAAGGAAATCAACAATAAACTTTGATATTGATTTAATTTCAACGTTGATCGATAAGAGTCATCTGTTCATTGAGACAATGCTGCTTCTTATTTTATCGCATAAAATTTTGAAGTGTTTTTGGGTGCAAATTTCTGTTCCTAGAAAACATACTTGAAAACTACATTGAACAAGACTACATCAATACAAAGATATCACTCTCTTCAAATTATAGCTTGTTCCAATGGCTCTTAAGTTCAATCAATTGTATACCTAAATTCGTTTATTACCCAATAACCACCAGTGCTATCCTATAACATTAATACCCTTAGTTTCAACCTTAATGACTGGAGATGCTCTTCGTTTACGCTTTGGGGATGTTTCCAAATCTTGAGCCTCACGTTTGACTGCTACCACTTCTTCCTTAATTTCTTCTTTGATTTCTTCTTTGATTTCTTCTTTGATGGCCTTTATGTTGGTACCGTTGTTCAAGTCAACCAAATCAGCAGTAAATAAAACAGATTGTGCCCAGCCAGCATATGGACCGAAAATCTCTTTAAAATGCTCTCTAATGGCACTATAAACCACTTTGTTCATGGTCTTCATATCCTTCTTACCCTTGAACTTGTAGTCTCTGATGGCAATCTGGTAGACATGAGTATCGACAGGTACTACGTCGTGTTTATCGAGGGCCATTAAACAAATACAGTCAGCCACTTTAGGACCCACTCCGGTTAATTGTATAAGGAAATTATGGGCAGTTTCGTAGTCTTTTTCTCTGAGTTCATTTAAGCCAGGAATAGTCAAGTCAGGATGATCATCACCAACTAACTTGAGTGCAGTTTGGTAGATATACTTTGCTCTGTAGCCGAATCCAATTTCTCTTAATTTTGATTCAACATCTGGTTGTGCAAGGGTCTCTGGTTCAGGGAAAGAATAATAAGAAACACCATCATAATCATTAATATATTCACCATATTCAACACAGAGGTTTTCACACATCTTGGAGATTCTCTTGACATTATTATTGGAAGAACAAATGAATGAGATAAGGGTTTCCCATGGATCTTGGTGAAGGATTCTTATACCTTTAAACTTCTGGAAAGGTGAAGATTTAGACTGACGGTGAAATTTCAAGTGTTGCGATGACCAGTGGTCATACAACTCCTGGAGGTTCAAGTTCAAGCTGAAATAGTCTTGAACGAACATAAGAGTTTCTTTAGATGAGGCACTAGATGCCTTTTCTTCTTTCATCACTTGGGAATAGTGGATATACTCATCTTCTTGTTTAAGAAGAACAACTCTATCACGAATGGCAAATGACCACACATCGTTGACGTTCTTCCATCTGAAAGTCTGGCCACATCTGAGTACTTTCGAGAGACAAAGCTCAGACTCTTTCATAGGAAACTTCTTCCATAAGATGTCTACGGTCATCACAGATAATTGGGGAAATATGGATGGAGATGAAAAATGCAGGTTTTGATAAAAAAGAAACACTGGTTGAAGTGTATTTGTTGGTTCCTTTGGTTTAGTTTGGTGTGTTAGCGAGGTTTAAAGATGTCCAGATCTTTAGCTTCTGGAAAAGTCTTTGGGGTAAGTTGATTTTTGATCTAATAATCGTTTTAGGATAAAAGTCCGCGTTATTACTCGCATACGCGTCTGCGATGAGCACACGACAATGTAATCTATAATCTCTCTTTATACGACTGCATATGTCACCCATACAATTTAGACTGTACTGAAGCCGAGGAGGTTAGTGGTCAATCCTGTACCATAGCGTTTGTATTACCGTAATAGTCTAGTCTTATTGCATAATCTAGTGCTATTGTATGTTATAATATCTCGCTTTGTACAGGCCATTTTTCACCTATAATCTATAAACATCATAACCAGAAATAAAAGTGACCAATAATTTCTTACTACATTACACTTCATTTTCTCTTCTTCTTCAACTGATTGACTTATTGATTTTTCGTCTAACATTACATTATATTATACTGTACAAATAAGTGAAATTTAATCACTCTTTTCTTTTTCATCTCTTTCTTCCTTCTCTTCCTTTTCAGAATCTTCTTGTTCTTCATTTTCATCCTCCACAGCAATGGTCTTTGGCTTCCAAACTTCAAACAATCTATCTTCACCAACAGTAGCGTAAAGGTTTTTAATCTTTGGGTGAATATCCAAATCGTTGATTCTATGGGTATGGCCAGCATGGATAAACTTTAAACAAGGATCAACTTTGGATGAAGTTTTACGCTTAGAGTTCTCGGATTCTGCACTAGGATAAACGAAATCTTCATCAAGATTAGCCAAATCCCAATTTATCACTCTCTTGTCCAAACCCCAAGATATTAAACTATTTGGATCATTGTTCAGGTCCCATTCAACACCTTGAACGGTGCTGTTGTGACCAAAGAAACGACGTATTGGAGTAGAATAGTTTCTAAGATCATACAAATTGACTGTGTTATCCTTACCAGCAGTGACATATAAGGTTTCAACATTTGGATGGAAAGCAATGGCGTTTTGAATATGGGAATTTTGTACTTCAATAATTGGAGCACCTGCAACTCTAATATCATGGAACTGAGTTGAAAAATCATCAGAGACAGAGCCAAAGATATCCTTGGAAGTACCATTGACAGAAAGATCATTAACTGCAGATTTATGACTCTTGAACAATTGAATTGGAGTAGATGGTTTCAGGGTATTCCATAAACCGATTTGAGAGTCCTTAGAAGCAGAAAGGAAAGATTCGTTATCAATCCATTCAAGACCATAACCTTCTTGTTTATGATAATTATATTCTAAGATATCATTATTGACCAAATTATAAGAATGAATAATACCATTACTATTGAAAGTTAAAGCTTTATCACCATCGGGAGAAAGTCTTAAACGATTAATTTCACTAGATTGTTTCCATTTAGATAAAATTCTAAAATTGGAAGTTTCAACATTAGCAAGTGGAATAGGAATACTTGAAGCATTTGGTAAAATACTGACAAAATCAGGGGCCAAAGTACTTGGTAAATCCATAGATCCAAGCTTCAAGTAGTTTTGTTCATTGGTATTGGTACCAATCAAATACTTGACGTTGATCAGGTTCTTATTCTCCGAGTAAGTATAGTTTGGTAACCATTGAATTACAAGTGATGGATATTCTAAAGCATTGGTATGGATGGTATCATACAATAAAGGAACGGTTCTCTTCCAGATTTTGAATTCTTCGTTGGCAATCTTTTCCAGAAGCTGGACGTCTTCCACTACCTCACGTTCTGCGGCTCCGTAGTCGTAAGTCATTGATGATGAGTAAAGTGGTGGTGGTTATAATAGGTCTTGAGTATATTATCGGGTTATCGTTCTACAGTGAGAGTGAGAGTGTGTGGGTGCCCCAGTGTGCAAAGGTGCGGTCGGGGATTTACGCCGAACGTGCGTAGTTAGCGGTACTAACATATCTACTATATCTCTTTAGTAAGTATTTATTACATATCCCGTATATTTAGTATGTAGTATGTGTGTAAAAGTAAATTAAGCATGTATGTTGGTTCTTGTTCTTGTTCTTTTTCTTTTTCTTTTTCTTAGATAACTCCACCACCAAAGTCATCTACTTCTTCTTGAGGGTCGTCAAAGAACCGACTGAATGTAGCCACAGTTCCATATATCAAACTTCCTCCAATTATAGTGAGCACCATGGCAGTTTTGGTGAGGATGTGGGAATGGTGCAAAAGTATAGGTAATGCTAAACCTGATAAAAGGAGAAATGCAGAAAGAAAAAGACCAATTTCCTGGAGTGCACCATTGGCCGAAGGATTGGATGGATCGAAATTGAAGTCATAATCTGATGAACTAGAAATGGCTCCCGATACAGCAATTGGTAAATGGGCAACTGCAAAGATGATTCCGATAATGATAGGGAACCAATTACCATAAATTCCCGCAAGAATCACGAGAAGAAATCCCATGGAAAGGATGACCGAAAGGCCTATGATTTTGTTTAGTGGATTGGATTTAAACGACGAGTTCATTGGTCGACAATCAGATGATTTGTGCTAGTTCTGTGACAGGTCACCTTACTGAACTCATGAAGTTTAAGTGCCAGGTTGGTGGGAGTGAGTGCGATCACGTGGAAAACCTACCCTAAATCTCGTATCTCTACTATACAATACAATACTAGAATATTACTGATACATAGTCCTTTATCAATAACAGTACAGATCAGGTCACAACGATATCGAACGATGTATTCAGAACTTGTTGAGCCAGTGGTGATCCAACCTAAGAACGTCAAAGACCTCAGTCTTCCACCAGGATTCGGTACTGAGCCATCCAAGGTCAAAACCTCTCGTCCCACAAGACAAGATGACGCCAGAGTATCAGAGCTTAGATCCAAAAAGGCATGGGAAATTGCCGTGGCCCCAGCCAAGTCTCTTCCAATGACTCTTATCATGAACTATATGACTGGTAATTCCCTCCAAATCATTCCAATGACCATGGCGTTTATGTTGGTGTGGAACCCAATCAAAGCTATCTTTGGTGAAACCAACACTCTTTTCAAGGGTTTCGCAACTGAAGATAACACTGTCACTATCTTACAGGTGAAGTTGGTGTATGTGGTATGTCAATTGCTTAATATGGCCGTCGGTGTGTATAAGTTGTCCAAAATGGGGTTGATACCGAACAGTGAGGTTGATTGGTTAGCATGGAAAGAAGTGGTGGGTCTCAAAGAACTCTTGACTAATTAATCCACATCCACTTCCAAACACACTTACACACTCAGTGAGATAGACTAATTGGGTGAAGTTGTCGTTCCAGAGAATTCATCTAGAGGGTGCATTGATTGGTTAAATCATTTGATCGATCAAAAACTACCACGAAACGATTATTACATACAAACAATATTCATAAAAAAAAAACTTAAAAAGAAGCATTACTTGTGACTCTTGTCTATAGTCAGTATAATACAGGTTTAGCATTGGTATTGTGTGGAGGGTAAGATGTTGTAGTCTATATATTTATTTACTTATTTACAATATTACTTAGGCAGAAGATTCAATTTCTTGCTTCTTTTCCTTTTCTTCGTCGTCTTGCTTATTTTGCTCTTTCTTGTCTTCTGTTTCTTCCTTCTTATCGTCCTTCTTATCGTCCTTCTTATCGTCCTTCTTCTTTGGCTTGACTCTGGAAACCCCGTCTCCAGTAGAGTTCT
This sequence comes from Suhomyces taliae, assembly GCA_030572155.1. Lineage (NCBI taxonomy): Eukaryota > Fungi > Ascomycota > Pichiomycetes > Serinales > Debaryomycetaceae > Suhomyces > Suhomyces taliae. Next base: position 35,715 of record JAJLZJ010000055.1, on the reverse strand, counting down.
TTTCAAATAATTGTTGCAAATTGAACTTTTCCAACTTGAGGTAATCGTTTACCACACTCATACCAATATTACTCTTGAAACATTCCACAAGGATCAATTTATCGTAATTTTTCAAGTCCACGGAGTGTCCATGTTCTCTACCAACAGACTCAGCAATAGCCTTGATCATATCTGGACGTGGAATAGAGTTGAAGTTTCTTTTGGAGATTTGAATAGCAAACTTGTAAGGCTTTTGACCCTTTTCTTTATGGAAATGTGGTGCCAATACCATCTTGGCTAACTTTTTCAATTCATCAAGAGTTGCAGTAACTGAATAAGTAACAGGAGAAAGTTTTTGAGTAAATCTGGTATTCTTGATATTAGAAGTCAAACTTTCGTTACATAAACGTTCCACCAAGATCTCTGGAACCACAGGCTTTCTGGTCTTGATAAATACGAGACATTCGCATCCCAATTCAATAGGTTTAAGAATCTCTTTCTTAGAGGTTTTGGCTTCTTTAAGTTCTTCAAGTTCCTTTTGGATTTGTTCTTCAACACTCAACTTGGTTTCTTCACTTTCTTTTCCTTGTTCTTCTTCGTCTTCTTCTGGTTCTGCTTCCAAATCAAAATATTCTTCGGCCTTTTCACCAAACAAGTTCATCAACTCTTTACGACACTGCTGCTCTCTTCCTCTGTTACATGTGGCGTAGATCCCACGGGTGTTTGGATCGATGAACCCGGCTGTCTTTTGCTTCTTACTCTTTCCTCCATGGGAGTCTCCTGAACGTTTACCCATTATAGCGACCTGGTGTGTATTGATCTATGACAGTTTTATGGGTTTGATGGTGCCTGAGAGTGAGATGCCAGTGCGATGGCCGTGGTGCGTATCACAAGAATTTAACAATTTAGTGGGGTCCCTAGCGGGAACCGCCTTAACTGGGGAAAAGACCCTTGTAGTGGTGAGGCCACCATCTTCAATTAAAGCATTCGACAATAAGTAGCAGTAGCTAAAGTAGTTATAGTAGACCTAATGAATACATTATATTTCCTATGAGTCATGTACTTTTGTCAATATATGTCAATATACGTCAATATGGTAGCTTATTCGGAGATTAGCCTTCGCTTGATCTAGGCTCTCTTTTCTCGCTACTCCATGGGCTCGCTAGGCAGTATGTCGCTAAACTCTCCCCAGTATACAGTCGCCCCAACCCTCTTAACAATATTAACATCAATTACTAATTACTAACCTGATTACAACGCTAGCCATATTAGACGTCGGTACCAGCTGCTCCACGTCTTTGTCTCTCATAAACACTCATCCCATCCATCATTTCACGACACCCATCACACAGACCAAGACCTAGGGAAAAGGGATACCAATCACCATCATATTTACCCCATCTGAGACTTCCTGGCTACTGACTACTGATCAGTTAATAGATAGATCGAAAGTTTACCGATAGCAATTGACCTTGATCCAAGAAACTCATACCATTCAATGGCTGGAATATCAAATATACCGGGCCAGGTTCTCCTAGATATCATCATTTATGGGGGGCTCTCGATCGAAGATGTTATTAACCTTTCATTTGTCAACTCCAGTCTTCATCATACCCTTAAAGATGAAGCTATATGGAAAAAAGTGTTTAACAGAGAATGGGGCCATATTATGGAACAAGAAGAGCACGATAAGTCATGGGAATATGATATGTACTGGGAGGAAAAATCTAAGACATTTACCTACTTTCAAAAAACGATTCAGTTCAAATGGTACCGAGATCGGATGACTCAGAACATTGAAAAACAACGTATCGTATCAAATAATGAACTAGTAGATTTCATCCAAAACCATTTTGGATATCCTAATGCGGTAGTAGCTGTGAAGCTATATCAGGATTCTTTGGATAAAGTATTAACCAATCCTCCGGGCCTTTTTAAGTTTCTTTCCTTAACCCATTCATTAATAATACGGAACAATTTTTTTCAAGCAATGTACTGGATTCATAATCAAATCCATCATCCTGATGATGAGTCCATTGAGAACATAGATTATGAATTATTTTGGTACAAAATTGCCCAATTTGGAAAATCTTTTGATAAATATGCTCCAATAAGATATAAAACATTAAACAGATTAAGAAAGGAAATATATGAAAAGATCATAGTTGAAATTTTTCTCGACCGTTCATATTTTTTTGATATTAATATTGTCGATGAAACATTAATTTTTCAAGATGTCGAAGTTTTTAAAACTTTTATGACTGTATTTGTGATACTAATTTTAAAGACTATTAGGAGAGATACACACAGAAGACCTATCAGTGAAATTGATGGTAATATCTCAGATCAGGGGCATAATATTTTTAGTGTGTATTCAGGAACTCATATGGGTGCTTCACTTGTTGTGCAATCTATTATTATAAAATTGGCAAGAGAATTCTTAGGAAAATACAAAATTAAAATCGGAGATGAAGAACCATTCCAATTCAAAGCAGATTTGACTCGCCATCTCATAAAATTACCAGGATATCATATTATTATCAGAACTTTCGAGCTGGATGGAGACATACCTACAGTTTTGACGACTTCTGAGTATAATGATCTTTTGTCAGAGTCATTGAATGTTAGTAGAAATCAAGAAGATAGATTTGTGACATTCAAGAAAACTTTAACTATTCTTGATCTTTGCCGTTACTATAATGATGCAGTTTCATTTGGAGAAGTTTCTTATATCCCAGAGGGTGAGATGGACGCAATTGATGTTAGAACACAACAGGAAAAGGGATTTATTGGGTCTCTTTTGGCAGTAATAGCATTACCTAGTGTCGAAGGATATGTAGCTCATTTGAAGTTACAAGATTTAACTATTTTCTTGAAGGAAGTTAATAACGTTATTCATATTAACTCATTATATAATGTTGTGGGAGCTTCTAACGAAATGGACGAAGCCATGACGGTTGATTATGTTTATTATCTGTTTCCTGAAGAATTGGGTTCTGGACAGTATTTACCTGGAGATTTTGTTGTTCAAGATAGCAGAAATGATTTAGGGTTACTTCTTTCTGTTGAACCTAGAGGGTTTGCGAGAGTATTGTGGCTAGAAGAAAGATTCGATTCGTTGGTGTTTCTCCATGAAATCCGGAGAATGAACATAGCTCCTAGTAGGGCTATGTGGTTATATGAACGATTCGGGTATGATCTTCTTGGATTGTATTTCCATAGTTTTTCTCCAGATCTTCGTTTAATGAGGTATTTGAGGCAAGATATAGAGCCATATATGACAGAAGAAGACAAAACACAAGAAAAACAAGAAGAAAAAGAACAACAACAACAACAAGAGGAAGAGCAAGAACAAGAGGAAGAGCAAGAACAAGAGGAAGAGCAAGAACAAGAGGAACAAGAAGGGTTTAATGGTCATGGAATTGATGAAGTAGACTAAACCCTAAACAAAGACTTTAGGGCTCTTACGGAATAGGTCCTGGGTGTAGCATAGGTGTATAGATATTAAAAAAAAAACACCAGGAACAGTATTTGCAGCTTATTTACAGCTTATAGACATTATATTAACTGCAGCATGCAAACCATGTAGCCTAGACATATTATTCGTCACCAAAAACCTATTAAGGAATTAAGGTTACATAATTTTCGTCACATTTCAACGCACTAGTGACCCTATTATGTCCTTTACACTACAATGATCCACAAGTTCGTGACTTAGTTGAGGCAAAAGTGGTGGTTCACAGTTTCGCAGCCGCAACTTAACTCATCTGTGCAGTCAGATCCTATCTGCCTTTATACAACCTCACAAACCTAAAACCTATTGTAACATCAACCTTCCTTTCTAATTAACACCTTATCAGTATGATCAGGTACTCATTGAAAGCATTGAAAGCGCCTAGACATGTGAGGCCGGCGGTGATGGCAGTAGCCCCAATTCGGTCGCTTGCCTCCACCTCTCGCAAACTCCAATCAGTTATCGGAATTGATCTTGGTACCACCAATTCTGCTGTGGCTATAGTTGAAGCCAATGAAGCCAGAATCTTGGAAAACGAAGAAGGTCAAAGAACCACTCCTTCAATAGTGGCGTTCAATCAAGAATCCTCGGCCCCTTTGGTCGGTCTTGCCGCCAAGAGACAAGCAGTCATCAACCCTCAAAATACCTTCTTCGCTACCAAGAGATTGATCGGTAGAAAGTTTACTGATGAAGAAGTCCAGAAAGATCTCAATCATATTCCATATAAGATCGTGCCACATACCAATGGAGACGCCTGGCTCTCTACTTCATATGGTCGTACCATTTCACCTTCTGAAGTAGGAGGTTTGATCCTTCAAAAGATGAAACATATAGCTGAAACCCATCTTGGGGACGAGAAAATCAAACATGCAGTGGTAACGGTTCCTGCCTACTTTAATGATTCCCAACGTCAAGCCACCAAGAACTCAGGTAAATTGGTGGGTTTGAATGTACTTAGAGTGGTCAATGAACCTACTGCTGCTGCTTTGGCTTATGGTATAGACAAGAAACAAAAAGATGGTGTGATAGCAGTTTTTGACTTGGGTGGTGGTACTTTCGATATATCGATTTTGGATATTGAAGATGGTGTTTTCGAAGTCAGAGCCACCAATGGTAACACCCATCTTGGAGGTGAAGATTTCGATATCTTATTACTTAACTATATCTTAGATACCTTCAAAAAGGATACTGGTTTGGATATTCTGAACGATAGATTGGCAGTTCAAAGAATCCGTGAAGCTGCTGAAAAGTGTAAAATTGAATTATCCCATGTCAAAGAGACAGAAATTAATATCCCTTTCATAACTGCTGATAAGCATATAAAGATGAAACTTACTGAAGACGAATTGGACGAAATGTCCTTACATTTGATCAACAAAACCATTGACCCAGTTAAAAGATGTATCAGAGATGCAGACTTGAAAATCAAGGACATTGATGAAGTGTTGCTTGTCGGAGGAATGACTAGAATGCCTAAGATTAGAAAAGTCGTCGAAGAGTTGTTCAACAAGAAGCCAAGTACCGCTGTGAATCCAGATGAAGCTGTGGCATTGGGTGCTGCTATCCAAGGTGCAGTTTTATCTGGTAAAATCAAGAATGTGGTGTTGTTAGATGTTACTCCTTTGTCTTTGGGTATAGAAACATATGGTGGACTTTTCAGTCCATTGATTCCTAGAAACTCTCCAGTTCCAGTTAAAAAGGAACAAATCTTCTCTACTGCGGTTGATGGACAAACTGGAGTGGAAATCAGAGTATTTCAAGGTGAAAGATCTCTTGTTGAAGATAATAAATTAATAGGTAATTTCAAGTTATCCAATATTCCTTATGGTCCAAAGGGTACCCCACAAATTGCTGTTTCCTTTGAAATTGATGCTGATGGTATCATCAACGTTTCTGCTACTGACAAGACCCCATACCCAGAAGACCTGGAATTCTACAATAAAGCGAATACCGTTTCTATTCAAGTGTCAGGAGAAACCGCATTAACAGAAGAAGAAATCAAGAAGATTCTTGATGAAAGTGCAGCCAATAAAGAAAGTGATGCTGAAAAGAGAAAATACTACGAACATGCATCAAGAGCTGACATTATCTGTACTGATACTGAAAATGCCATTGCCCAATTCGGAGAACTCATGGAACAGGCTGAAAAGGATTCAGTTGCTAAACATCTTGAAAAAATAAAAGCAAAGATTGATGATATTCGTCACAATAGAGTCCTTCACAGTCCAGATGTGTTGAATAATGAACTTAATAAAATGCAACAAGAAACCCTTCAATATATCCAAAAAGTGGCCATGAAACAAAGAGACGAACAAGCCAACAAATAGACTACAAACATTTGCCAAATATAGAATCGTGGGATCCCATATTTTCCATTGAATATTGTGGGGTACTTGTATAAACTCTTCAACCTATTGGCAAGTACACTATTTAAAGGTGTCCCTAGGTGTGATGACTAATGATTTGATTACTTCTACTGCTACTAGTATTACAAGTACAAGTGATCTATTCTTTGTATATATTAAATAGACGACATGAATAAAGACCGTCGATATCATAATAATTCAGTCAATGATCATAACTATTTTATTTTTCACTTTCGATTCTACACAATTGACAAAAAGAATGTGTAATTCCTCTTCTTCTTCATCACATCAATTAAACCTATTGATGGATTGGTTGAAGGTGGTGGGGTAAGGGGCATTTGTTCATTTATTTGATTGATCTACTCATCAGTTTCCATTCTGTCTTCTGTTTGTTCTTCTGCAGGAGCATCATTATTGTCATCATCATTGGCATTATTGTCGCCGTCATCATCTCTATTTCTAGCATTAGAAACGGAATCCAACTTATCTAACCATTGCTGTACGTCTTCATCATCATATATAGTGAAATCAGTATCTTTACCCACCACACTAACAGAAGTATTCTTGAAAGTTAATTCAACATCTTGTGATAAAGTATCTCTCAATGCATTCAATCCATGAACAATCAATTGTTCTACGGTTTCAGATTCTCTAATAGTTTCCAAATTTCTTTCCAAATAAGTTCTTGCTGCTTGTGATCTAGCACCAATGGCGGCACCATAATATTCCAATACAGATCCAGATGGTTGGAATTCATATAAATGAGCACCAGTTTCATCATAACCAGAAACTAATAAACCAACACCATAAGGTCTAGAACCATAAGATTGAGTATTTTCTTGAGCTTTATCAGCAATTGATAATACAGCTTTAGAAGTCAGTAATGGTCTATTAAATATCATCTTTGAACTCATGGCTTGCTTTCTCAAGTAATTGGATAAAACACGAGCATCTGGAGCCAATCCGGCCAAGGCAATACCCATATGATCATCTACCTTGATGATTTTCTTTTGATATGATCCCAATTCCTCTGCATTTCTCTTTAATGCAACCAAAACCACATGAGTTTTGGAGACAAGTCCAACGGCGGCACTTCCTTGTTTAATTGCTTCTAAGGCATATTCAACTTGGAACAACCTTCCTGTAGGCGAGTATGTGACGGAGTCGTTGTCGTAATTGTTTCTGAACATTGTGGTGAATAGTTAAAGGTTAATAGGGTTTCTGAATTTGATCGCCACCATTTGTTGGTTGGCCACTGTGGCACGTGACGGGAGTATGGAGACGGATAAGATAGTAATAGAGTTGTCTGAAATTGGAAGTTGGAGGTCTTCGGGTACAGGAATGAGCATGGGTGAGAGTGAGAAATTAAGCTGGGTATTTTTGACTTGAAAAAAAATACAGGTTGGGATTTTAGGGCAGCTGTTTAGGGCAATTAAGTGTGTAAATTTATCCAATATTGACGATATTTTGCCATCGAAGCGCTATAAGATAGGTAAATGTGGGGAAATGGACTATTGGCGGTCAATTGAGTAATAATTGACCTTTAATGGGTGATTTAAGCACCAATCTGGGGGCCATCGTCTGTGGACCTTTGGCTATATTTTGATTACGTAAGCAATATACGAAACCACGTCAATATCAGTGAAAATATAAGAATAAAGAATTCATGGTGAATAATACCTCTAATCTAAATAATTTGAGTGTTTAAAGTTGCTATTTTAATTTTTTATTTTTTTTCAAAATAATCAAAAAAACAATAAATAATTTGAATAGTAGAAATTATGTTAGCTTTAAATTACATTTTTGACGTTTATTCCCACAAAAATTGAAACTGAAACAAGATTAATTATGTTTCTAGCATTATATTTCATTATAAAATGACTATTTGAGACAGCCATATGTCCCCTGTAATAAGAACTCTTGTGATTAGAGAGGTTGTATCACGTGACATATAATATCTAGGCCCAAAGATATATCCAACCTAGAAACTCACTATAAACACCCAATACGGGCACATAACCGCTGGGTAGTCCCAATTTAGTACATATTGATTTTTACACTATACTTAATCCGCTATCGAAAGTCATTGGTATTGTAGCAGACACATTGGATGTAAATGTGCACTGGATCTATAAATCTATATTATTCTAATCTAAAAATTGGATTGACCAATTCTCTCTATTCACCCAACCAAGTGTAGTATATCATTGAAGTTTGCGGATTCCTTAATTATCGCATTGGACTTGTTTAAAGTGATTCTAATTTGTCTCTAACATATTGATCATTCATCAAGACTGCAAAATCTTCTGCCAGGACCTTTTCTCTAACATTTCCAAGTCTCTCCTTCAAGAAGGTCTTGAGATTAGTGTTGTAGACAGGGTCAAAATCTTCTAAGAGTTTTTGATATCTTAATTTTTCACCATTTGGTTTGATGTCTGGATCCAAATAAGAATAATCATCAATGTCCTCATATACAAAGTCCTGTTTGTAGGCATCACAAATACCTTGATCAGATTCATTCACTTCTTCAAGGAAGAAAAGAGCTTTCTTAACAGCCTCAAGGAATTCTTCAGCTAAAGAAACCACTCCAAATGATGTAAGGCTGAGTAAAGCCATTAAATTGATTTTCTTATTTCTAGGATTACCATTATTAGTATAAAATTTCAACCATTCACCAACTAATTTTTTGGTTTCGATATTTAAGTGACTGAGAATATTAAAGAATATTTCAGGAGAATTTGTCAATCTTGAAAGACCCAATAAAATCTTATTAACTTGAGAAATGCTTTGACGTTCATCGAAAATATATTCAATCATTGAGTTGAATAAACCACTGTTGATTAAACTTTCAATAAATGGCTGATCTGATGATAATTTAAGGAAAAGAATATCTATCATTGCCACGAAAATATTAAATGAATCATCTCTCATGGTACTTAAGTAAGGAGCAAGGATTTTGAATATTTCAGAGCTGATTGGGGATTGAAAAAATGGATAATCATATAATGCATAACTTCTAATGATAGATAAGAGAGTAGGTAATATTTCTGTGGAGTTCATCAACCCATAAGGAAGTAATTCATATAAGTTTGCAAGTTCTTCATTTAAAGTACTTTGATTGAATTGCAAAATTGCTAACCACAATTCGTAACCATCTTCTGATAAAAGAGAATAATCTGGAGATGTAGGAGAACAACAGTGTCTAATGATAGGAATAATAAAAGAATGAGATTCATTGGAATTTTCATTTAATGAAATAACCAAACTCTTTAATAATCTTAACAATGAATTTCTTAAAATTGATTCATTTTGGGTAGCAGATACTGCGGCTTCCCAATAAGATGGAACTACCAGTAAAAGTTCAAAAAGTGCATCTCTTGATATCAAAGGATTATTTCTTTCAATTACTATCGATAAAGTATCCAAAATGTATAATTTTGATTCCACCAAACTCATTTTGTTCAAAACTGTTATGATTAATTTGATGGTATCATTTAAGAAAGGTTTGAAATCCACCTTATCAAAATCCCAATCGTTTATGATAACCTTCAATGACTGAATAGCAGACATTTTCACAATTTTGTCATTTGAAGAGGTAAGGAAATGGGCCAATAATTTATAAACTTCGACCTTATTTGGTTTAGAACATTGAATAGGAATCCATTCATTCAAAATTAAACATATTCTTCTTTGAATGATTTTATTTGGATTTTGAAAGCCTTGAGGAATAAAGATTTCAGTAAGTAATTGATCAAAATTAACTTGATCAGCAATGGAATGACTAGATAATTGGAAGGTACAAAAGATAGAATCTTCAACAAGAATTTCTTCAGTAACGGCGGTAGTTGAAGCATTAGAAGTGATTGAATTTGACATCTTTTGAATAACAAAATCAGCAAGATCATCTCTAAAGTATTTGATTAAATCTTGGAAGATATTTTCTGCACATGGCCTAATTTGGAATTCCCAATTTGCTGATAATTCTTCATTAAACCATTCTTCAGGTTCAATAACCCAACTTTCAATATCTGAAGGTTTTAATTTAAGATACCAAGTAATAATAAGATTACATAAGTTTTGAAGAAGATCACGAGAGAAATACAGTTTCAATTCTTGAATTGATCTATCGATTTCTTGCTTGTTGTTTCTTTGTTTCAAACTTATGGAACCCTTTTTAAATAAATAAGTAATGATTTTTTTCAAGATTAAAAACCCTTTCAATGCTAATATTTCCCAAAAATCATTTTCTTCATTACTATTATAAATTTCTTCTGCCTTATGTTCTAATAATGATAAATATGTGGTCAAGATTTTTTTGGATGATGGAAGAAGGATGAAACTGGTAGGATTGGAATTAAGAAGATCCAAGTATAATTTACTATAACATTTAACAAATCTTTCGATCAAATCAGAAGAGTATTTGTCATGCTCAACAATTAACAACTGTAAATGATCCACAGAAATTTCTAAAAATTGACTGATTTCTTCATTACTATGGAATTGTTCATATGCTTCTGGTAAGATTCTACGAAGATTCTTCAAGGTCAAGTATGATATTTCCATCAAACTTAAGTTCAAATGCGAGGTCCATTCTTCAAATGACTTCAAATAAAGTTTGAATAAAATGCTAATGATTTGACCCAGTTTTTGTTGCATGGCACCTCTGCTCTTACCAATTCGTACCAGAGATATGGTTTTAATGATCCGATTAAGAATGATAAGAAGATTATTGGTAGACACTAAATCATTAGCCATGATATATCCAGTCAAACTTTCAGCTATATCATCAAATAAATTAGGCCATTCATTTGGAAAATCAAACCGGGAGATTTTGGCAACTGCATGTGCATTTTGAACCATCAATTGGTTATTCTTCTCATTGATAAGTTTAAACACATTGGCTTTGATCTGTTCCTTTTCTTCCTTACTAATAGCGTTTTGACGCGATGCTCTCCAGTACTTGTCAATGCCGTTCTTGAATAAAATAATAGCAAGCCATCTGACTTGAAGTTGGATCTCTTGTGAAAGATAGATCTGTTGAAGAAGGAAATGGAATCCAGGAACGATTTCCCATGTTTTAAGTTGTTCCTCGGCCTGTTGCTGTTTTGGGGTCCGCTCTGAGGCACTGGCCAACGTGAGAGTGGCTAATAATGTTTCGTTAGACAATTCCATGGCCACAATGTAGTGAGCTTTGATTTGGCGCTTGTGAGTTTAGTTTAGTTTGCAGTCTAGTATATTTAATGGGGGTCGTGTGGGAGACGATGAGATCTAGCTGCGATTGTGAGGTTATGAGAGGTGAGGCAATATGAGTAGAGAAGAGGAAGAGGGACGAGTTTCGAGAACAAATTTTACAGCTTACATGGGTCAAAAAATAGAGTCCTGTAATGGCTAAATTTTGGACAGCTTTTTGACCTTTTTTAATCAATTGTTGGTTCGGAAATTAGTACTTTTTCCTTCGTACCTTCTATTTATTAAGTGTAGTACAATCACTACTAGCACAATAGTTTATTGGTGACATAGTTTATAGAATGAGCCAGCATCTGTACATAATAATTAGCGTCGATTGAGCTTTATTAGCATTAAAACATAATTGGTAACCTTTTTAATTTTATTTTAAAATTTATCTCTAGAATTTTTTTTGGACTTTTGATGCATGGCTCGGATTAAGACCTTATTAAAGGTAACACAAGTATTAATATTTACAAGAAAAGAACAAAAACAGAAAACATTTGTTCTAGTATAAGATGGTTTTAAATAGGTAAAGAATTGACCAAATCAAGAATACTACCATCTCTTGCTTTCATCACCTTCTTCCCATTCTTTTTCCTCGTATCCAAGCTCCTTCTTGACCCTAGTGATGGTATCCTTATCACCCATATTCTTTCCAATATTGTCACTAATCTTAATAGCAGGTTGTCCTCCTACTTCTCTAAGCTTAATAACAATATTCAAAGGAGTAGACTTTTCATGTGGTTCTTGAGCAGTTTTGAAATCATTTGTGAAAAAAGTTCCAATACCAAAAGTTACTATCAATCCAAGAGATTCAGCCTTAGCTTTATATTTCAAACATTTCTCTATATTTAAAGAATCACTGAAACAAATAACCTTGGAATTAGCTGGGTATCCCAATTTATTATAGTGTTCGGCTATCTTTTCAGCATATACCTCAGGATCTCCAGAATCCTGTCTAACACCTGAATAATAATCAGTGTATGGTTTATCAAATACTTTCAAGTATGATTCAGTACCAAAAGTATCAGTCAATGCCAAACCAGCATACTTGGAATCAAAGGTATCTAACCAGTAGTCCATAGCCTTTTTGTTAGCATTAGGGTAATCTTGAGTAATAGAGGCAATTCCCATATACCATTCATGAGCAACAGTACCAATTGGAGTCAAATTATACTTCTTAGCTAATAAGACATTGGAGGTACCTAATAATTTACTAGCATCACTACGACCAGAAGCAAATTCCAGTAATGATCTTACAACAAGTTCTTGGGTATCAAAAGATCTTCTTCTTCTAGTACCGAATTCACTGAACTTACAATTATTCTCAAACAATTGCTTGGCCTTATCTTGGGCCAATTCATACTGACCGTCATAATTCCAATCAGTGTCAACAAACTTGAAGTATGCTTCTGAGATCAATGCTAACAATGGGATTTCATATAAAATAGTCTTGTCCCAATCACCAACAACTTCAATTGCAAATTCCTCTGGCTTATCACCAAGATATTGAATCTGACTGGCAGGTTCAAGCTTAAAATCCTTCAAATATTCTAAGTATTCTTCAGGTAATTGAGGCAATGCTTTCTTTAAGTATTCAATTTCTTCTTCAGTAAATCTTAAGTCGCCTAACAAGGTAACTTGTTGTTTGAACCAGTCAATTGCCTCTTGGCTCAATACCATAGATGGGGTTCTGTTTTTGTACCTGTAAATGACTGGGACTTCCAAGAAGTGTCTGTGCACGGCAGCGTGCATAAACAACTTGTAGAGATCCGTGTCAATAAGGGAAGTGATTGCAGGGGTTGCCATGGTTGGTAGATTTGTAAGTGGTGATTGGCACTATCAGTGGTGCATATCTGAGTCACATATATTTGACGGGCGTGTATGTACCGAAAGCTATAAGATAAAGATGACCTTAACTATGATAGTGAAAAAGAGGAGGAAGAAGTTGATAAGATATATGGTAGAATGCTATGTGATGGTGAAGTATTGATACGTAGGATTTTTGGAATTTTGGTGATTATTCCTCAAAAAATTATAGGTTCAATTATCTGGTTCCATGAAGCAAAGGTCCACGGAAATAGGTGGTTCTTGGCCAGGTTTGCTGCAAAATTGTTGTTTGAAGTGGTGATATATATGCCAACAACGGTGAAAGACGAATACTCGGACAAAAATTAACTAATATACTTGGTTTCGGAAAGAGTGGGTGTCCCTCTCTGGCTTAGTGTTTAAAAAAAGCTGCAAAAAAAAAATGACTCCTAGGCGGTTCGAACGCCTGCATCTTTACGATAGTAGAACTTGAGTCTACCGCCTTAACCACTCGGCCAAAGAGCCAATTATAACCAAAAATTTCGTCTAGTTTAATATCCGAAGCTATACCAACATTTTACAAGAACATAGTATAGGATTACAATTAATTGATCTTTTGAGCCATAGCCAGCTTCATTAGGGGAACTTAATAAACAGAGTAAACTAGGGGCATGAAAGAAAAAGTTATAAGATACACCAAACACAACTGACTTTTAAATTATTTATCTCTCGGAGTTAATATATTCTATTGTAAGCATCTGGTTATATTGGATGCCATAGTCTTCTGGGGCATCTTAGCATTTTATCTCAGCATTCTTACGGCCTATTGAAGGAAGTGTTATTACATAAGCCATTACACTAGAAATTAATTTAGAATCAACTTCAATGGAATTAAGACTACATTTAGACCAATATAGACCGTTGTAAAATTTCTAATGTAATCGACTGTGAAACACCAAGCCTCTAATCACTGTTTCGTCAATATTCTGATCCTCCTGCTCCTCATCTCTCACCTACATACTCATCTTAGACTTTTCAAACGGTTGAGGTCTCGTAAATACCACAATAAACTGCACTGTAATAATTGCCAAAATGGACCTCTAAATTCAGCCAAAAATCAACACATATATCTGGTACCTCCAAATAACCATCCAAACACCTTTTTACTACTTCAATGACCCAAATGGTCATTTTGCAACCACGCTCTAACTACTGATATAAGCTGTACTGACATGTTCGCTGAGCGTAAATTTTATCACACGCACTTTTTAGCGAAATTACTAGGACGTGCCCACATCAAACTGAAAATTTTTCGGTCGTTAGACTTTTCATATAAGAGTGAGCGAAAAGTCTTTTAAAAATTTTTTCTCCTTTTAGAATCATCATCAAGTAATTCAAAATGGCTTTCAACAAGGTCTTAAAGACTTCCGCTTACCACTCCCGTTTCCAAACTCCTTTCCGTAGAAGACAAGAAGGTAAGACCGACTACTACCAAAGAAAGAGATTGGTCACCCAACACAAGGCTAAGTACAACACTCCAAAGTACAGATTAGTTGTTAGAATCACCAACAGAGACATTATCTGTCAAATCGTCTCTTCCCAAATCACCGGTGATATCGTTTTAACCGCTGCTTACTCCCATGAATTACCAAAGTACGGTATTGAACACGGTTTAACTAACTGGTCTGCTGCTTACGCTACCGGTTTATTGGTTGCCAGAAGAGCTTTACAAAAGTTAGGCTTAGACGAAACCTACAAGGGTGTCGAAGAAGTTGAAGGTGAATTCGAATTGACCGAAGCCGTTGAAGATGGTCCAAGACCATTCAAGGTCTTCTTAGACATTGGTTTACAAAGAACCACCACTGGTGCTAGAATCTTCGGTGCCTTAAAGGGTGCTTCTGACGGTGGTTTATACGTTCCACACTCTCCAAACAGATTCCCAGGTTGGGATATCGAATCCGAAGAATTGGACGCTGAATTATTAAGAAAGTACATCATGGGTGGTCACGTTGCTGAATACATCGAAGAATTGATGGATGATGATGAAGAAAAGTTCAAGACTTTGTTCAAGGGTTACATTGCTGACGAAATTGAAGCTGAAGACATTGAAGAATTGTACATTGCTGCTCACGAAAAGATCAGAGAAGACCCAGTCTTCAAGCCAACTGAAAAGAAGTTCACCAAGGAACAATATGCTGCTGAATCTAAGAAGTACAGACAAGTTAAGTTGACCAAGGCTGAAAGAGACGCTAAGATTGCCAAGAAGATTGCTGAATTCCAAGCTGCCCAATAAGCGGTTTAGTGTATTGAATAGTTTTCCTAATCGATATTTAGTAATACCTTTAAATTTAAAACATTGTAGAACTGTAAATACTTGAGTAAGAATATTTGGAAAGGTTTTGCTTTTCTGGTTAAAGTCTAAGAGCTGTTGAAAATTTCTCTCATCTCATCTGATCTGATAGTTATGGATGTATATCACGTGACCAAATACTATAACCATTTGGGTGCAAATTATGCAAAGTATCCTTAACCTACTAGCTATTAATGGCTTACAATAGTTGTTCACTTGGCAACTCTCTCTCTTGAGTTGGGTTTTGATTTCAAATCGTATATATATATAAATGCATGGGCCAGAAACAATTGTTGAATTGCTCTTTTAGCCAAAATGAAATGTAATTTTTATTTGTTTCATTATCAAGCGTGAAGTTTTTGTTACTCTTTTCAGTTTTTTATGTTTAATTCATTCACTTCCTTTATTCAGTCTCACCCTTTGGGCATCATTAAGTAATTTGTCATAAACTTCATCAACAACTGCAGTAACTTCATCACCAGTACCATCTTGTTGGGCATCAGCAAATGAATCAATTGAAGGAGTATCATCTTCCACCGGAGGTTTTGGTTTCTTTTCATTGATACTATCATAAATCTTTTCAATACTGACTCTATTGGTACTGATTTTATCAATCAAATCAGTCACCGATTCAATACCCTTTGCAGCAATAATTGCATCTCTAAGTTCTGAACCCGAAGGTAACAGATTAAGTATTGGTAAATCTTTAGGTAATGTCAGAGGTGGTTTTTGATCATTATTGGTATTATTCTGTTGTTCAAGTTCCTTATTACTATTGTTTCTTTGTTGAATAAAAAATCCCAATTTATGAAATTCTCCTTCTTCTTGTTCTTGTTCTTTTGCATGTAATGAGGTATGACTGATAGACCTCATTAAAATAGGTCTACCTGTACTATTATCAATTGGAACATTTTTACCATCTGATAATGAATCAATGACCACCTGATGTGGTTGGAATGGTTGTTCGATACCAGCAAAATAACCAGATGTGAATTTTTCAGTATTATGAGGAGATAAAATTGGTCCTGATGTAATAAGTTCATTAGAATTTTGATGTAATTGATCATGTGGTGGTAATTGAATTGATGGTATATCTTTTCGATCATCTTTGACTGATTTAGAACCTTGATTGCTTTCTTTCTTATCTTGCTCTTCAAACATATGGACCAATTTTTCTAAAGAATTATCCAATAAACAGAATCTTAATAAAGTTTCTTTACCTTCTAAAGATAATGTTTCTTGACTTCTCTTTTCAAAAAGATCATCAATAGATCTATGAATATCTTTTCTTACTGCTCTAGTCCTTTCTACCAAAGCATCTGTAATAAACTTTTGAATTTTCATTTCTTCCTTTTGATTATGTTCATCATTTTCAATTAATAATTTTTCTGCAGCTTGCATAAGAAGTGATCCATCAAACATTAATTCATCATCACCAGATTCATTGTTTTTCCATTTAGTATCTTTCCCTCCTACTTCATTCATAATAATATCCATATTTCTCATAAGGTAAAAAGCAATTCTTTGAGATAAATCATCAGGAACTAAATCATAATCCAAATCTAATGTAAAGATAGATGTGGATAATTTAACGGCAGTATAAAGACTTCCAGCAGAATTATCATTCAAATTCCTATTACCCAATAATGATACATGAAGTAAATTTGGAACTTTAGGCAAGATTCCAGCAATTGCAATAATTGCTTGTACTGATAATTCATTAAGATCAAAATGAATCCTTTTCAAACTATGGAATCTTGGTAATAATTCATCAAGTTTAGATATTATACTTGGGAAAAGTAATGGTAAAGAACTAAGATCCAAAAATCTTAATGATTTAAGATTACTTAAAGCTTCAATCAAAGCACTCGTTTCTTCAACATTGGACAAATTAGTGGAGTTTAATGAAAAGAATATAAGACTAGAATTAGTACCTTTCCTAAAAGCATTAATAAATGGTACCAATTGACCTTTACTCAAATCATTAAAAGCAATGTCAACACCCACACATTTAGATTTTTGTCTTGTAATCCAATAAGCGACTTTTTCTGCTTTAAAGACATTCAATTCTGTAGATGCAATACCCAATCTATAAGTATTAATAACCACAGCCTTATCAATCAAATCAGCAAATACTTTATCAGTTAATTTGCATCCATTAATAACCAATTCTTCAATTCCTCCTCTTACAACAAGAGAATTAATAAACAAATTCCAGTTCATAGCTGATCTGATAGAATTTGGTTTGGTATCACTTTTAATTCTTTGTTGAGAAATATCCAACTTTTTAATACTTGGATTAATTGTCAAAAGTTTACACAAATAAGTCCAACCAAGTTCATCAATAGGAACATTTCTTAATGATAATTTTTCAAGTGATGGATTATATTGAATAGAAGCCAAAATATGTTTAAGCATTTCAGTCGTCATACTAACATTATCGAAGATAATGGTATTAATAGGAGTAATGGCAATAAAATCACTAAATGATAAAACATCAATTAGGGTTGGTTTAGGATTGAGTAATTTAAGAACTTGTAATGGTTTTGATTTATTTTTCAATTGTTTTAAAGTAGCTGGAATAGGTAAGATTTCACGAAGATGACAACATCTTGTATAGATGGTTTCCAAAGAAATATCATCAATAGATTCATCAACACCAGTTTCTTCAAAATGATTTTCATGTACATGAAGTGGACTATCAATTTCAATAGATGATTGATTTTGTCCATAAGATTTTTCTTCTTCTTCTTCCTCTTCTTCTTCCTTTTCCAGAGGCTTTGATTTTCTTGCTTTGGCAACTTCTTGAGCAATTCTTTTTGCAGCCATATGTGCTTCATATGCATGTTTATTTGCTTCAGAAAGTGCCCTTTGTTGAGCTTCAAAAGCCATAGTAACTTCCTTTTCACTATATTTATGTTCTTGATTAGCTTTACCTCCATCACTAAGAGATATACCTAATGATAAACGTGGAGGTGGAGCCATTATATCCTCAGGAATCAACACATCACCCTTTCTTGGTCTTCTAGAAGGAATTTGTTGTTGAGGATCATATGCTAATTTATCAATGGCAAAAGTAACTCTTCGAATATTTGTATTGTTGAGTTCTGGTATAATACAAGGTTTTCTAGATTTATTCTTATTAAGAATAATCCTATTGGATGGTTTTTTGAATGGTTTCAGATCATATTCACCTGAGCTAGCTTTTCTTGAACTAACAGATTCTCTTCTTGAACTAACAGATTCTCTTCTAGAACTTACAGATTCTCTTCTTCCAGGAGATGTTGGACTTTCATCTTCTTGACCCAATGAAGGCATTTTTTGTACCATATACAGTGGTTGTTGTGGAGATGAAGATCCTTTAAATTTGGATGATAAAGAACTGAAAAGAGATCTGGTCTTACCAGTGGAATTACTACGAGAAACTCCAGGAGAAGAACCTTGACTTGATACCGAACCAGATCTAACTGGCTCTCCATTTTCAGGAATATCAGGGATAGTGTTAACACTACTTCTTCTTTTTGGTACTATAGGTTCAGTACCAGGGCTAGTAGCACTAGATGCAGAGGAAGATCTTGTTCTTCCAAACTTAAACATATCCAACTTTGATGGTTTTTCATTAGGTGGAGTAGCTTGAGGGGTAGGAGGTGAAGGTTTAGTCTTTGGAATAGGAATTGGTAAACTTTTGGAAGTGTTTGATGGAGGAGCAAGTGGTGAACTTGGCAGCGGATTGTTAGGCACGTTTGCAACAGCAGCAGCAGAAGCAGAAGCAGCAGAACCACCACCAGTGGTAGTAGAAGTTGTAGTAGTATTGGCAGGTTTCGGAGGAACAGGTTGATTATTCTTAGGAACCGATCCTGAACCTGAAGACGGCACCGCCTCTGAACTTCCCTTCCGTTCCTTATCGGATGATTTGGGATCCAGTGATCCCATTTTTTTGACTAGTTTCTTCGACTTTCCCCTAAACAACCAATCTACATCACCATTTGTGACTCCAGTATCATATTCGTTGGGGATTTCCCGATTGGAACCAGCCTCATTCATGGTAAAATCGAGATGGTTAAATGCAATGTCAATTTGGGAGTTGTTGAGGGGCTAAGAAATATAATTATAGAGTGAAATTGATGGGTTAATTGGATGACGTTGGCAAAAACCTCAAGATAAGGTGATTGAGGTTTTGGGTTGCATCACGTGCCATGCCCGATTGTGATGTGGTTTCGCACCGCTCCTGTTCCCGCTCCCGTTCCCGCTCCCGCTTCCAGTAACCTTCCTAAGCCAGCGAAAGTGTGACTGTACCAGAAGTGGAGGCATGGAAGATCATACTGTATGTGGGGTCTGGCATTGGACAATAGAATGACGTGGGAGAACCATAGGAGTTATTGGAGGGGAATAACAAGTATATACAAAGATTGAGCGGGAGGGGAGTGGTTTGGTTTGGGTGACAAGTGGTTGAGAGGGGCCCTGGTATAGTTTATCTAGTGTTTGGTTTAATGTGCCCATACCAATACAATAATATTAATTTGGTACAGCCAATTGATATAGATAAAGATACGTAGATGTGTAAGAGTATGTGTGTTAGTTAAGATCTACAATTCCGGCTACAATAGCGAATCAATTGGAATTATCACATTTGAATTTTATTGAGACGATGAAAAGTATCAGAGTATACATCAATTATTAGTGGAGGTTGCCTGTGAAATTAAATATTAGAGTTCGAGATATAGTTGAGGTGATGAAAATAGAGCCACTTTGGAAAAAGTCTCATGAATATGGGATGAATACCTTATTTGACAATATATCTTTTCTTTTTCCGGTTTTTTTTTTTAATCTTTACTAATTAATTATAAGTGTTAAGTTATCTAAGTGTATTTCCAATCCTAATGATACCAGATCTATTTCTCGAACTCTTTCCTCTTCAGATGCAATTTGGCTCTTATCTTCTCGATATTTGATCAGTGTAACAATAGCCTTATCCCAATTAATTCTTAAAGAATTTTTATATTGGTCGTCCGTAAATACAGATTCAATTTTCAAACTTACATTTGCTTCGAAAGGAGCTGCTAGTTCTTTATATACTTCGTAGGGAAGCTCTTGAACAATTCCTTCAATATATCCAAGGTATATTGGGCCACTATGATTCGGATAAGCTTTGAAACTACCACCTTTAGAGATTGTATCGTCTGTCCCTATATTTCTAGCTACTTCTTACTCTGAGAATTGAATAAGTAAATATGATCGACCATACACATCAGTTTCAAGTATATCAAACTTTAGCTTCTTATCTTTCAACCCAAGTATTCGCTTTTCTCCATTATATCGAATAGGTTTGGCCATTATTTTTTGGTCAATAACAGTGTATTCTTTGGGCTCAAGCAATTGAATGTTTTCAATATCAATCTTACCATAAAGTATATCCTAGTTGATTAAATGGGTTCCGTTGTTCTCCATCATATAACTTCTTGATTGGCTTATATACAGTACATACCAACACAGTATAAGCTGGAACCTTTCATACTAATGAAATGTATTTGGAGGGCCTGTAAATAATTGACTAACCATTTATACTCTACCACTGAATTGTTTTGATTCTTTCTTTCTACGTTGTTTGGCTAGAAAGCAATAAAAATGAAAGTATATCACATAAATATTCAATTTACGAGGGCACAAGATATCGAATCAAAGACAAGAAGAGTTGTAGAAGGTTAAGAAAAGATTAAAATAAAGCCTTCTGATTAATTTTGATCTATTAGGTAGTCATTATTTTCGAAATAGTTTCACCACGGTAAATTTTACAGAACTTGAATTTTGCAGTAATTTCATAATTACGATAAAACAACAGAAATATACTGAACACTGACTAAGTTAAATTAAAAGGTTTTGAAAGGTATTGAAAGAAAAACGTTTAGTTTCAGAGTGGACATACTGAAATATCCCCCACTTAATGGTTTTGAATCATCTATAATTACATCCAAATCTTTTGACCATATAAATTCTTTCTTCTAAGTACTTAACTGGAAAGTTCCGGGAGCACACTATCATAAACATGTGACTTGCTACAGTACAAAGCAACAGTTCCGACCACCACTGACCAATCCTTTGCCCTTAAAAAAAGCAGAAAAGCATGACGGGATTCCTGTACATTGTCCGCACTGACTGACTCACTTTGCTAACTCCTACTATTTTCTTTTCTCCACTCTTATCCTCTATCCTGTATGCGATGAAAAAGATAACTGACTAATCCGCGGCCTGGAAAGACAAAAAAGACCCATGCGTTAATCATCCACTAATACTAGCAACGGTCGTGCGCGGGCTCGGCCTGGGTTCTATTTTTTACCCTCAATTTATATAGAAACGGAGACGTTTTGAATTACTAACTTTTTTTATTATCCCCATCTATTCCTTTTAATTTTTAAATTATATTAATCAAATTCAAATTCGAAATGTTTAGAACTGTGTTAAGAACTAGTGCTTTACAAGCCGCCAGAACTACAGCAAGACCTATAATAGGAAGAGTTGGACCATCGATGGTTGTTCCTTTGATGCAACAAGGATCTGTGAGGAGCTATCATGAAAAAGTGTTGGATCATTACTCTAATCCAAGAAATGTTGGTGTTTTAAACAAGAATGATATTAATGTTGGTACTGGATTAGTGGGTGCTCCAGCTTGTGGTGATGTTATGAGATTACAAATCCAAGTTGATGAAGAAACCGGTACTATTAAGGACGTTAAGTTTAAGACTTTCGGTTGTGGTTCTGCTATTGCCTCCTCTTCTTATGTTACTGAATTAGTTAAAGGTAAGACTTTGGATGAAGCCTTGAAGATCAAGAATACCGCCATTGCTAAGGAATTGTCTTTACCTCCTGTTAAATTGCATTGTTCTATGTTGGCTGAAGATGCTATCAAGTCTGCCGTTAAGGATTACAGATCTAAGAGATTGGTTAAGAAGCCAACCTTAGGTCCAGATGCCGTCGATGCTTCTACCTCTTCCGCCACCACTGCTTAAAAACGTGTTTCTAATCAGTGAAACCTATTTATCAGTGAAACCTATTTATCTATTGAACAACATCAACAAAAATCAACCAGTCCAAACCAAATCCACCATGAAAACACAAACCATAAAACAAAAAAAAAAATTGAACAATCGATCTGGTGTGTTGTTATTTATGGGTCAGTTTAAGGTTAAATTAAGATAAGAATTCCTCATTTTTGATCATAATTACCACCAAACAAACAAGAAATGGCTCTTTATTTAAAAAAAAACCTTCAACTGTTTGATTACAGCTTTGTAGGTTTGGAACTCAAAGGGTAATGTGTACATAGAGTTGTGAATTTACGGGGTATTTTTTATGTTTTATGTCTATATGATGCAATTAACAATAAACAATTAAGAAAGCTTAGTCTTGTAAAAAAGTGTAGATACATCTTAGTTACCGATTGAAACCGTTTTTATCGTTTTGTCATTTCGACTTAGTCTCCCCTCCTCTATTTAATTAATAATTTGCGAATACCCGTTTTACCGATCTATCCCCTTGTGGACTACAGGACAGTGGAAGTGGTGTATGTATATGTGTTTCTCCCTAGCTAATTTCATGGTTTAGACCGATCCCCAAAACTTGTCTTCTTAAACTTGTCTCGGGATGTCTGGGGTCGGCTTTGTCTGTGATGGGCTGCGATATACTTCTAGTTTTGACATAGTCGCATCGTATTTTCACCTATTACGGTCCCATCTCCGATTGGCTAGATTGGGGTCCTATAACAAGAAATCTCAAACACCAGCACCCCTATAGGGAAAAAAAAGGGGCCTAGAGATCGTCCTAATTAGTAAATATGGGGTCAGTGTGTATGGTGGATGTGCCAAGTAGAGGGGATCGGTAGTGCAGTAGAAAGACTAGGTGTTTCCTTGGACCTCCTTTCGGTGTTATAGTTCCAATTTTGTATGATCATTTGTTCAGGTTATGAGAGTCTAGAGTGCCATACTGTTTCTGGTACCTCATCGCATGTACTTTAGACCTGAAAAACTGGCCTTAAGCCTAGAGTGGTTGGTTCGGGCTTTGAATAACTATAAAACTATACTCATAGTATCATCTGAATCGTTGTAAGAGTACCGTTTCAGTACTTAATGAACCTACTTGGAGATGCCACCCATCGTCGAATCAGGTTGCACCAATTGCTAATGGCAGAGGGGCTGCTATACTATCTTTTTTTGCAATCAAAACCAGAACTTGTTAAGATACTTCAAAAATGTCTTTCCAATGAAACCATGAGTATCCATTGTAGCAGTATTTCTCTTGAACATGGTGATACTGACAAGACCCAAAAAACTAATACCATAAATTAAAGTGTAGCCAAACTGTTTCCATTTCATGCTAAACTTGCGATTAATTCTAAGCATTCCACCAACTGAATGGTACATCATTACAAAGACCAACAAAGTCAATGATAAGAAATTAACCCAATTACCAATCTTGACTGGACTATTATTAAGATAATAAGTCACATAATCCAAAGTTAATAATGTTGAGTCTCCATCAGTAGCTACTGGTAAATATCTAAACTTTGTGAAATGCAATAATAATAAAGGAATTAAAATATAACCAGAAAATGATAACGGACTCATACCTGGTAATTGTCTTGAGATCCAAGATTTTCTATAACCCAAACCTAAAATTCCGGTGATACCTCCTAATCCAATATCATCTCTGGTATCATCTTTAATTACTGGTTCTTCTAATGCTCTGGTAACACTATTTTCCAATCTATTGGTATCTTTCTTATGCTTTTTCAAGATATTTCTACAGAATCTAATACTGATTCCGGCAAAAACATGAGTAACTGCTGCCCCTATAATCATAGTACTTTCATAGAATGGAATTGTTTGGTAAACTGCACGAGCCATTTCAAACACCTCATGTTTAAGTTCAACAGGAATCAATGGAATAATTGGTACGATGATGGTCGAAGTCAAATGGATTCCTAAAAATGTACAGAATCCATAAGCACTATACTTTTGTACTGAACCAAGTATGTTCAAAGTAGATCTAATGAATGGTTTGTTGGGACCTGGTTCGGAGTGTGGGGAAACAGGTTCATGTTCTATGGAATGAAAGTCCACAGGCATTGGTGCCACTTTGGTGAGTTCCTTAATTGGTGATGGAGGGTATGACATCACTGTGGCTGAGTGTTTGTTGGATATGCAAAGTCAAAAAAAAAATAATAATAGAATAATAATAATAATAATAATAATAATAGGCACTTATCGATAGAACTGGTAGTGATGGGTAGTGATGGTGATAGGTATTAGGGCCATAGTGAGAAACCATCCTGCATACACCACCGCACCCAATATCAATAATCAATGATCAACTGACGTGTACCAATAAAGACTGGTAATAGAGGGAATATGTCTTCGGCTACATTCACACAGACCCGATCACAGGCGCTCCATTTGGAGAAGCAAACAGAACTGTTGCTTTCGCAGTACTCCAAGTTTCAAACCAATGTCACTGCTGAACCAGATTCAGAAGAATCTACTCTCAATATATCCATAAAACAAACCTTAGAGAAACGGGATGGAATCATCAACAAATTGAATAGAATCACCGAGGCGCTGGACCTCAATTCTGTATCTACTTCCAAATTACAACAACTCACTCGTCATAAAGAAATCCTCAATGATCACCGTAAATCATATCTCAAGATCGAATCCAATATCCAAGAAGAACGTCACAAACATAACCTTTTATATTCAGTAAGATCAGATATAAATGCTCATAAGAAAAGAACTGCTGAACAAAGCAATAGTAATTTAAATGCTAATGATTATATTTTGGATGAAAGAGTCAGAGTTGACAATGCTAATTCATTTGCTGATCGTTTATTACAACAAGCATACCAAACTAGAGATGAACTTTATAGTCAAAGACAATACTTGAGTGGGGCTCAACTGAAAATGTTTGGAGCTATACAATCTATTCCAGGAATTGGAGTATTAATTTCTAAAATTAATACTAGAAGAAAAAGAGATACGTTGATTTTGGCTACGGTGATTTCAGTTTGTATTTTGTTATTATTTTTCCTCTAATTTTAAACCGGAAAAATAGCATATGGTTTATATTGGGTTTGCTAAGGAGTCTTTCTTATTCATTTTGGTATCAGTTATTTGGGAACCTGTATCTATTTTCTATTTTATTATTTTTTTTTTTTTGTTCACAAGAAAATGTTAAGGAAGGGTCAAATATAAGGATGAATTATGATCACCAAACACAAGTAATTTTTGGGAAAAATGGGAACACCAAAAACACATAAGTCTTTAAATGACACATTTAACTAGTTCTGGTAACCTAATAAGGTGGCCACTGCCGCATATCTCCGTGTTCACCTCTTACCCCCCCAAAATGTGGTGTCGTGCGCGCCCAGTTGCAAATGTGGTGATATCTGATATCTTACATATTTTGATGGACCCTGAATTACATTTTCATCATGGGTTCCAGAGAAGAGGAGATGGCTACTAGGATAGCCGAGATAAAACTCAAAAGAATTGAGCAGTTGAATGCAAAGTTAAAATCAACCCTTCGACAAGATGGCATGTGTGCTTCCAAATCATGTTCTTTGTAAGTATAATATACAAAAATATTGACATATTGAGGTATCATCAACTAACAGATTTCAGGATAGTGAATTACGTACAGAGTACACCAGATTACCTTGTTCCATATATATGGAAATTGTCACCTGAACAAAATCAATATCGGAGGTACCAAAATATCAAGGCACTCTCTCAACATAGAAGAGAAACTACGGAAGGTTGTTGCACTATCACTTAGGTAGATATTTAGATAATATATTTATGAATCATTAACTATACATTGAAATATTTTTCATTTTTTGATATTTTAAATTATGAAATTGTAAAGTCATTAATTAGGAGAAAATTCATGTCAAAATAAATTAACAAAAAGTCTGATCTGATCTGATCTGATCTGATTTGACCTGATCTGATTTAATGATTTCAACAAACCAATCAAGGTTTGGATGTGTCGAGAGGGGTAGATTGAAAATTATTGTTTGAGTGTTCAATTGATAGGTTGATTTTTCTTTTTTCTTTTATTTTTTTTTTTTTTTAATTATTTTTTTTTACTTATTTATTTAACCACCTAATTGCTTATTCTCTTTCTCCACATCGATTTTTCTTAAATGATCAATACTTTCACTTCCTAAAGTACTATCAGGTTCTTTTTCATCACTTCCACAACCACAATCGTAGTCTTCCAAAATAGTAGTACAATCATATTCTGGTTTATTCAATCTCTCGTTGACTTTATTATGAACATGACATCCCCATAAAGCAGCGTTCTTTCTTGATTTGATTTGTGGTGGATATTTGGCTAAAAGAGTTTGGAAATGACGAGCACAATCTCCACATGGATAAACTTGACCAAATAATTGAATATATTGTGATAAAGTATTTTGTTCTTGTTCAGTTGGATTATCTGGATATCTTGCCAAAATGGTATGGAGAAGTCTCCAGGCGGCGTTACCTAACTGGGCTTTTAAAGTTTCATTGGCCATTTTTGGCATGAATGGAGTATCAGTAATATCTAAACCTCCAATATCTTGGGTTTTTGCTGCTGCTGGTACAACTGGTATAGCTTTTTCAGAAACCTTGTCATCCATTTGGTCTTCCATCTTGGAAAGTGGTTCAACTTCAATGCCTTGTTGAAGTGGAGGTTGTTGTTTAAGAGTATCATGAAGAAGTTCTTGTTTGGAAGTATACTTTTGAAGATTGATTGGTGTAGCGTCACCTAAACCATTATCAGAAGAACTGGTCATAAAGTAAATCATACACACCACCACTAAAAGGGTAAAGGTGGTGAAAAAAGGTCTTCTGGTTTTGAACGCCATTGGGTCGATTGGAGTTTATCAAAAACTAGAAAATTAAGAAGAAGAATGTGATACATCAATCAAACCTATAAAATCTAGATTATCGCACGATATAAGTGGGGGCTAATTACGAGGCGTAATGCGAACATTTTAAAACTCAAGCAGCATAAAAGGTTTTAGTAAAAGCAATTGTAGTAGACATTAAGTTAAGAAGTGGGAGATTATATCATATGGTCAAGGAACATGTCATTTTGATATTTATTTTAGTGTTGGTAGGTTAAAGAGTTACTATTGAGTCTCGGTATTCAGGATAAGGCTAGTACTGCATTAGCGGACAGGACTAGGACCTCGCTTAGACCTGAAATTCCGTTACCAAACAAGGGTACTGCGACATTTGGTCCACCAGAGGTAAAAAAGAATAATAATATGGCACTAGTAGTACTGTATCCTCACCCCAGAGAGACATTTCTGGTTTGATCTGTTCAGGTATTAGAGTAATCCTGTAACTTAGTGGATATCTCTTCAGTCTATATTATTTATTACGGAGGTTTAGTAGATAATTCCTCGGTGTATGTGGTTTGTAATATTTACTGTTATGTCTACTAATTGTATGGTGAACTTTTAACATATTTATTAACTGTATAATTAGAAATGAATAATGATTACTTAATGGTAATACTCAAAACACAAGAGAGAAGTCATGTTTAAAGTACGTTTTCTTTTTTCGTAATCGTAGTAGTAATTGTAATTTTATTGGTGAAAATGATAATAATAATAATAATAATAATAATAATAATAATAATCATCAGTTCTTCTTGGAAGACATGGTAGCAGCATCCAAAACACCTGGTAAGGGTTCAGATCCAACACCAACTAATAACTTAATACCACCAACAAATAATACCAAAAGACCTAAAGTAGTCCATAAAAGAAGGTTGGCTTGTGCAGAAATATCCTTCTTGCTACAATCAGCACCAGCCCATTTGGTAGTTCTACCAGTTTTCTTGTCGAAAGAAGGAGAACATAAACAAGCCCAGTAACCACCCTTGACCTTAGAACAAACACCATGAGATGCACAGTTATCAGTACTAACTTGACAAGCTTCTTCAGAAATAAATCCAACAGATCCAGTACTCTTTTTAGATAAATCATTGGAGAAAATTTCATCGAGTTCTTTACCTCTCTTTTGTAATTTTTGACTCATTGGAATTGATTTATCAGTAGACTTAACTAATAAAGTAACTTCAAAATCATTAGATAAACTAACTAAGAAATCACTTAAAACTTTATTGGAAAACTTATAAGTGGTAGAATCAAAACCAGTCTTTTTACCAATGGAAAGTAAAGAGTTGGAATGAACAAATAAGAAATCATCTTCAGAAAGTTTAGATTCCTTTAAGTGAGTAAGTTCAGATAATTCAGTAATAAAAAATCTATCACTAATTAAATTGAACATTGGTGGAAGAGCTTCTCCAGCAAGAACAACTTGTTTATCAGAATGGATTGATTTAAATCCTTGCCATATCTTTAATAATTTTTCATTAAAGTACTTGAAATGAGATTCTAATCCATCTGGAGAGTTACGGGTGACTAATTTGATTTCTTCAGTCAATTTAACAGATTCATAATCTTCAGTATGGGCCAATTTCTTAGATAATTTCTTGACTAAATGATGTTCTTTTTTGATATGGAATGATGGACCATTTTCTTCTAAAAATTGATCTGGTTGTTCAACACCATCAACACTTACAACCAATTTTGGTTTATGAGTATCTTCCTTTCTAGATTGATATTGACCATCAATTAACTCAATCAATTTTTGAGCCTTTTCACCCTTTCCAAGCTTCACTTGGTCAGACATTCCAAAACGATCTGCAAAATAGATGAATGCTTCTTGTTCTTCCACAGTAGGGATTGAAGTAGCGTCATTGACTTGAGCGTTTAAGTCATAAACGGCCACGGAAGATTTACCGGAAGTCTTATCGGAGAAATGATCATCGGAGTGCCCCTTTTTGGCAATGGCAGATGCCACGAAAAGAGCAGATGACACCAAATTGGAAAGCTTCATCGTTTGATTGATAAGTTGTATTGGTGGTTGGTTTTTTGGACACAGTTGACGGGTGAGGCTGTCACGTGGAACGATAAGGTAGGAGTTGAAAGTTAGTGCGGGTGCCAGAAAGTATTGGCTTAACCCACGAGTGTAGGATAAAAGGTCACCAGAGGGGTTAAAATAGGAATTGGGCAAGATATAAGATATGGAAGTTCTGGGGTTTGATTTCTGCTTTTTTTCCGAAAATTTTTAGCCTTATTTTGGCCCGTATAGTGGATATATTAGCATTGTCACCATACAATTTAGCCTAAAATATAGTGTATAATCGCCAAAGTAATGGTATAAGGTATACCATGGGTTTATGGGAGTTTTATAAGTAATTGGGTGTAATATATATATATATATATATATATATATATATATATATACATTCTGAAATGCCTTATATAATAATTATTTGAATTTTAAAAATTTTCAAAATGACCATAATTGTCCATTTAACAAGGATAGATAATTAAATGTAATTGATTCATAATAAACCAACAATTCAGCTCTATTAATCTACTTATCTACTAATTTTATCATTATTTTACATATTATCGTTACTAATTCTAATGAATATTTTGTTCTAAATTAGATTAAATGCATGTAGACACCTTAACCAGGTAGAGAGGAAGTATTATAATGATCAGAAGGTGGCTGTGCCTATCATATACTTTATTTTCACCATGTTGTAGGGCTATATTTTTAAAAAGGTTTTCTCTTGTTCTTGTTTTTGCCATAATTAGAAGGTTTCATCTAAAGTAATGGTAGGACTTTGTTGAGGACTTGGTGGTTTATTACCTTGAGGAATATCCAAAGCCAAATTAGGTTTTGGTCTAAATAAAGTTTTGGTAAGAGATCTGGTTCTTTTCATATTAGGATTCTTAAGTTCATTCAATTGTTGTTCATCGTTATATTGGGTGACATCAATACCCATTTTAGAAAGATCAGTTAGCACATTAAATGGTTGTGGACTTGGTTCCACATCACCACCATTATCATTATGATACTTTTTAAAGTTTTCTAAATTCTTAGAAACATTTAATGTATCAGGAGTATTTATCAAAGAATCAAAAGATTTGGATCTTGATAAAAGGTTTTCTTGAAGAGTGACTTTAATACTTGGGAAATCAGTTGCAAGGGATGGTCTCAGGGTTGGAGATATAAGGAATTTATGAAGTTCCAGTGCAGACTCTTCATCTTTCAATATAATGATGATTCTATTTAAAAATGGTAAATTGGACCAATATTCAATATGATTAAGAAAATAATTTTCTTCTTTGTTATTAGGAACCAAGTTAAGAATTGTCAACTTGATTTGATCCACTAAGGATAATTGTGAGTTATTGGTAAGTGACTTACGGGAGGAATCAATAATGAAGTCATTCTTGTGAAGATTATTAATAATGATGGTGGTTTTAGGAAGGGAGATAAAGGTGGCTGAGGAGGTTGATTCTGGGGAGAGGGACATCATGAGGGAAAAAAAATAATAACTTGACAACTAAAAGATGATGATGATGTTTGAAAAAGTTGAGTGGTTCCAAATGGATTATGTTTGTCAATTGAATTATTTGATAAATGTTCACAGAGTCAAAAAAAAGTTGAAAGGAAATTCACCAGTTTATATAGTTGCCTTTTCTTTTTACAAAATTACCCAATACTACCTACCCCAGATAATAAAGCAAAAAAAATGACTATCTGCACACCCATCCTTATCCACAATTCACAATTCACAATTCACTCAGCCTTTGCTCGCACTGCCTGCCTATATCGAAGTAAAGATTGTAGTGTAAGGCACATCCAGGATTAAACTTGGCACTGCACAAAATGCAAGAAGGTATAGAAGGCTTCGTATATTGAGTGAATTTTAATTGGGAATAACAGTTACCACAAAGAATTACTTTATTAGAAGTAGAAGAATCACCCCATAAATCTTCCTCGGTCCATCTTTCAGTAGAATGATGATTTTCAGGGTCTTCTTGATGGCACTGATAGCAAGGATAATATGTATTACAACATTTGAATTTAATGGCAATGATATCTAGTTCACTATGGTAATGGGAACATCTAGTGTGACTATCGGTTAGAGATCCTCGGATATGGACATTATCCCGGCCCAAGTAGGCTTCTGTAGTCATTGTATGTCCCGGAGAGAGAGAGAGTATTAATTTGATGACTAGAAATATTGAAACGTTGGTCACATGGATGAGCCCGCGCCTCTCCCGGTAGTATTAGTGGTGGTAGTAGTAGTAGTACCCAACACTAATTACAGTAACTTTAGTGAGAACATGCGAGAGCGTTAGCGACTTAGTGAGTGATTTTTAGTGCGCCAACAACTAAAAAGTGCAACTGAGGCAAAAACTGTGAAATTGCAACCAAACGGAAACTGTAGCCGTATTAGGCAAAAATACTTGGCAACCACCAGGCGAAGTCAACCAACATGTTAATCACAGTAATTCATAGTGAAACAAACTGTAACATTGTTGAATGGTGGTGTATATGTGTAAGTGTGTGCCTTTCATGGTAAGGCACCAAAAAAAAAATTTAGACATGGCTGCGGACGATTCCGAATCTTAGTTAAAAGGCGCAGCCAAATCATTCTTTCTACAGCTAAGACATTTCTCAGTTTCCAAGCAAGATTAAACAGACAAAGCATGATTCATGATACTTGGATATGGTTTGCATGATGCTACGAATGTTTGGGTTTGCCGTTTATTTTGACTAGCTTTTAATAGATGAATTTTTGTCCACGCATCTCGCTAAATGGTGGCTGGAGATTGTGATTGACAGGGTCGGGGCTCATACCAATGTATGGACTGGTCACTATGTATGTTGCACAACCTTCTGAGCATAAGAGAGGTGTAGAAAAGAACACAAAGTGAATTATTTAAATATCCATAGATCTCCCGTAGTACCTAAGGAATTTTTGGTTAAGCCTGTGCTATAGTATTGCATCCAAATTGTATAGGAACAAGTTTTTTTCAAAAATTATTACTAGTTAAAGCAACTATTACGTTTCAGATCTTTATCTTAAGATGTGACTGATCTTTATTTTTATTATATTGATCTAAATTGCTCCATTCAATTCACAGAACTTCTAATGATTAACATTGAATTATGACCTATGTACAAAATAGTCCATATCAACTATTTTTGTTAGTGATGTAAGAATTAAATTAGAGAATGATCCACCTATATGGTAGAACTAATATTTTGTGAACTGTCAATTTTGCTTTTTTTTTTCTTTTTAATTCCAATTATTGGTTGTTGATACAATCATTCCAATTTTATAAATTATTAGGAATTGTTCAACACCAAAACCTATATACCCTATAATAGAATGGTTTTTCAGAAATTGCTTGTTTTTCTTCAGCGATTTCTTGTTTAAGTAAATCCAAATCCAAGTCTCTTCTTCCTGTATCAACATCAATATCTTGTGCTCTGATTAAGGGTTTCCAATTTCTAGTCCATACTTTATGACCAAGGTAAAATAAAAGAATTACTGGTAAACCCAAATATGCTTGAAAGAAATCGGTTGCATTTGGTTTCTTTCCCAATGGAAAAAGTCCGATCCAAAATTGTGCCATAAGAATAAGTACATTAACAAATATTCCATAAAATGCACCATATACTCCTACCTGAGACGTGAATGTTAATTCACTAGTATCTCTTCCTTGATAATAGAGGGCTCTTCTAAATCTGATTAAACATAAATTTATAGAAAGCCAAGTAAAAATTGATGATAATCCTGAAATCGCCATTAACCAGTCGAAAACATCACCTGCTTTATCTGAAGCACTTAAAAAACAAAGTAGTCCAATGATATCTTGAATTATAATACCTACTAGAGGACGACCTTGTTTATCAATATACCCTAGAATTGCTGGAGCTTGTCCTGCTGCTGCAAGTGCTGCCAAGGTACGTGAAGATCCAAATACTGAAGAATTACCCACAGATAAAACCGATATCATAATCACCACGTTCATAACTGACGGTAATCCTTTTATTCCAGCATTTTTAATTGATATGACGAATGGAGAAGCAGATGCATCAACTGAAGTAGAACTGAATAATCGTAAATCATTATAAGGAACTAAAAGACCAATTAAAGTCAATGATACAATGTAAAATAATGTAATTCTCCAAAACACTTGTTTGGTAGCTCTGGGAAGAGATTTTCTAGGATTTGCTGACTCTGCAGCTGCTAAACCTGCTAATTCAGTACCTTTATATGCAAAAGCAGCACTAACAAAAACGGTACAAACTCCTTTGAATGAATTTGCAAATGCTCCAGGGTCACCCCAATATTTTCCTCCCAAATAACCACCTTTGGGACCACCTCCACACACAAGAACAATTCCTAATATGATAAACCCTATCACTGTTACTACTTTTATCAAGGAAAATGCATATTCGGCTTCACCATAACCTCGAACACCAAACAAGTTTATGAATACAATTAATAAATAAAATATCACCACCAAATCAGCCGAATTAATTGATGCATTCCAATATTTGATGGTAAGTGCAGCTGCTATAAGTTCTAATGGCATTGTGATTAACCAACCTATAGCATAGTTCCAAGCCATGGCAAAACCCCATGATGGGTCAATAAATCTCGAATTATAAGTAAGAAATGATCCAGCAACTGGAAAAGTGACTGCCAATTCACCTAAGGATTGTACAGTACAGTATAACATACTACCTGTAAGTATATAACCTATCAATAAACCTGCTGGACCACCAGTTCTTAAAGAGCCCCCAGAACCCACAAATAATCCAGTACCAATGGCTCCTCCTATAGATATCATTTGAAGATGTCTTGTTTTAAGTGATCTTGATAAAGGTGAATTTGCAGTTAATACACCTATCTTTTCAGCTTCTGTTAAATTGATATCTAAATGTAAGTCTTCAATTTTTGCCCGTCGAAATGAATCTCTGAATGCTGCCAATCCTGTAAGTCTTGGAACGTCCTCTTCATCATCTTCCTCTTCCATTGAAGAACCACTTAAAGTAGTTCTAAGATGCTTGTCTTCTGACACATCACTAGAGGCAGGCATGATTTCCCCCATGATTGGTTAGAGTGTCTTTTGTATATTTGCTTTCGATGAATTTCAAGATAATCTAAATTTGTAGATGAAGAGCTTTTTACCCCACAAGGGTCCAAAGTTAAAGAAAGTTCAGTTCGCGATAATCTTTGTGTGGGGAGGATGGATTAGTCCAAAGATAATGATTTGGTTAAGGTCAACTGAGAAAAACAGTCTAGAGTTTGGTTTATTTGGAATCCAAATCTTTAGAGTAAAGAGAAAATGAAGTGAAATTTAGTTGGTTAGGTTTTTTTTTTATTATTATAAGAATATTTCGAGTAATATGTCGACAAATTAACAGCTAGACCATCATAAAGGAAAGAGTCGATAAAAAAGATCATTCAGTGCTCATATGCAATCATTTTTTTCTTAACAGTATGGTCATTCCGCCTGACTGCGGAATAAGCGAGATCCCTCACACTATGATTTGTTGAGACAAAAGATTAGCGAGATACCATGCACTAGCAAGAATTAAGTATCAAATTACACTAGGCTATTAGAATAACATCAACGTGGTCAGGCATCGATAGTATTTTATCTATCTGTTTTTCCTAACAATAACAAATAATAAAAAAAAGAATCATAATTTTAGGTTAGTCCGTAAATGAAGAAATATTAGTACCACAACCCCTGAAATATATACACACCCCATAATTTTGCAAATGGTGGTTCACAATAATAAAGTTACTCTATTTTTTTTTTGTTAATTATTATCTTGGAACAATTCAAAACTTGCTATAATAATTGACTTTAGTCATTACAACAATCAAGGGAAATTAAACTCTATCATGAAATTGAAGCAAATATGGTTGGATTGCTGAAAATCAAAAATAATAATTTTTTTTTACATTATTTTTTATTTTTTTTGGAAATGACGGATCTTCTTTAGGTTAATGAGGAGAATTAGTTGATGTGACCTCTTAGAAGATTATCCTGTCGTGGTTTGAAAAAAAAGTAAATGAATAAAACTGAACAAATCTCCCAATACACTGGCATTGAAATAATAAGAGTCATTTTGATTTTGTTCGATCGAATGGAATTGATAGTGTTGGTAAGTTAAAGTGTGTAATCACCATACAGAAGTCTTTTTTCAGATCTTATTTGATCTATAATAAAAGGTTGTTTAGAGTATAGTTTATGGGGAAAGGTTCCTCATAGAATGAGGTCTTCTAGTACTTATCTATTGTTAGATGAGATTGATTTTATTATCACCTAGTTATATATAAGGATATGGGTGATTATTACTACGATTGAAACTGTACAATATGATGTATAGACCATGGAAAATCGTCATAGTACTTGTACTGTTTCTCGTGGTGAGTTAAACCAAGCGTTTTTTTAGTCAAGAAAAGCGCCTGCGTAGCGTAATGGTTAACGCGTTTGACTTCTAATCAAAAGATTGCGGGTT
>JAJLZJ010000054.1:0-101366 GCA_030572155.1 Suhomyces taliae | reverse complement strand
AATGGCACCACAGGCAACAATAGTACCGAATGGCTTGACCAAACCTAACATCATAGTTTATTTGCAGAATATACTTTTTCAGAGCATTCATTCTACTCCAGGTGTAGCAGAATCGATTTGTTCAAGAGAGATATATTAATGATAAATAGTTACTTGGTGGATTTGGTTGAAGGTTTAATTAGGGTTTAGTTCAGATTTCAGTTCGGAACATAAGATTGTAAACATTTTTCGTTCAATACATACTCGTTGACCAGTTTTAGGGTTTCATTGAGGGAAATGGCTTGTACCTAATGGCCCCAATATTGATAAGTTTTTTGTTTTTGTTTTTGAAGTACAGAAATGTGTTTAATAATATCAAGATTTACCAATATATTTATCGTTGCTTGCTCATGTTCAATTAAACCAGTCTCGAAGTATCTGCTTTATTGATCAAATTTTACATACTGGTGATTATTTTGCTATTAGAGATAATCCCGGTATTCAGTGTTTAGATTTGTTAGTTTAATATGGGTGCTGGTAGGTTGTACTGGTATTCATACTTTTGTTTCATGAAAACAATAGATGATATGAATTCAATTGTATATTTTTGTTTGAGCTTGGTAGCTCGTAGATCTTCTGTGCTTTCTTGCCCGTATTTTCTTGCCTATATTGATTGGAAAAATTATTTTACTTCGTAACTATATGAAAGCTACTTACAGTGATTTAAAAAGTATTTATTTCATTATATCATTTAAAGTATTCGTCTTCAGTATTAAAATCAAAAACCTTATCTTCATCAATTCCCAAATATTTAGAATATAATTTAACATCTTGTGAATTATGATAGCTCAAATGGCCAAAAAAGTCATTATCCTTCGTTAATTTTATGTCGCTACCCAGTGTTAGGGAGGTGTAAAATTTGTATAATGTAGAATCATCAATACTTGTTTTAATAGAAGTTAAATCGCTTTTGAAAGAGTCGTCAGTTTTTGAGCGGATTAAAAATGGTAAATTAGATTGATCTAGGTATAACTTAATATCCTCATCTTTAATTTGAGGGCTCACCACAAAACCCAGATATTCTGACTGATAGTCCAGATGGGAATTTATTTTCATATTCAATTCGGGATCTACTGAGTTATCTCTGTATGATGATAATGATTTACTCAAGGTATCTGTCATTTCTAGTTTGGAAGATAAAAAGCTCTTATGCTTATTTTCAATTGTTGACTTGTTTGATCTCATATTGACACTGGACCTAGATTCGCTACTTGGATCAGTTGGAAGATTACTCTCTGTGTCATCGTTTTTCTGCATATTTGAAATGTCTCTCAAATTTGAATTGACATTATTTGATGCTTTAATTAGAGGAAATAAATCATCAGCCTTAATTTTTCTAGATTCAAAAGGACTATAATCAAAATCCTTAGAAGGGTCATTGCTGATGTTTGAAGGAAAATAACGGGCATTTGAATTCATATTAAATTGAAATACTTCATTTAATGACTGGAACTTTCTAGGAACATAGCATTCATTGAACCAGTTGTCATTGTAATCTGGGTATGGCTCCAATTTGTCTTCCTTCTCGTCATAAACTTCCAATGATTTTTTGTTTTCTTTTAATAAAAATCTGGTTTTGGAGAGATACTGCTCATTAAACCAGTGTATATAGCTTGACTTAACTCTAATATTTTCTATGGACATAGCGTTGTGTAAATAGAAATCATTTTGCAATTCCCATAACTTCGGTTTGGACTGATCATAAATGTAATTTCCGAGGAAGAGATTGATTGCCTCCTGACGAATCAGGTCCATAAAGGAATTCGAGTATATTCTTTTAACACTATTGAGAATATCCCTTGTATGAGACGACCATTGATTTATTCTCCGGTAAGAGTCCATTGTATTGACTAAATTGGATCCTCCATATTGAACAGCAATTGTATCACCATGATCATGGAACATTTCGGTCAAAATGTTGATTAAGTCTGAATCATATTCTAATGTTTTATTATCTGGAATTAGACGCAAACTTCTCAATTGATGTGTGAGTGCTTCCTTGCATATAATAAACTGAGCAGCATTTGTTCTATCAAGACAGTCAATACAATTGGTTCTTATTATACCTTTTTGTAGTTTTGTTGAAGATAAGTCTTCACCATTGTGAAAAAATCCTGTTTCACCTATTTCATGAGAAGCTATATTCTGCAACGGTCCAATCACATCAAGATGTTTCTTGGAATGCCTAGACATATCAAAACCATAGTATCTCAACTTGTGCTCATCATCCAAAAATTGATTCAAGTATTTAATACAGTTGGTGAAGTGAACATTCAATTTCAGTTCTCTTGGAGTTTTTTCCTTTGTCTTTATAAGGTTAAGAATTGTAACTGACAGACCGTATCTTTGGAACAAATTATTAAAATGAAGAGCTGAACTCTGGTAAAAAGGATCTGAGAGGTTTATCTCTATAGGAGGCTTTGGTAATTTATTTAAATCTTGTGTCCAGTATAATGGAATTGATCCTCTATGTTGAACAAAACTTGTATAACGGGGATTATTAAAAAATCCATACTTGGGATCATGAAATGATGATACAAGCATATCTGATACAATTTGTTCTGTCTCAATCTCGTTGGCAACATTTCCCTTATCATTAACGCCTCTTTTCAAGAACCGAGCACCAGCAAAATGATGTGAACGTCTTGCTATTATCGTTATATAAAACTTTTTTCCATATACCGAAATATTTGCTTGATCTATAAATCCATGGATAATTGGCTGAAACCATTCGTAGGTTGCAATTTCTGGATTATCAAGTATAGGCTTCAAAAGAAGATTATTCCAAACAAATCTTTCGTTGTGTTCAAATGTAGAATGTCCTCCTATATCATTGTGGCCCTTAAATTCACGTTCATTATACTGATATTGAGAAGCAAGCTTTTTATTTCTTAAAAAGTTTGTTTGTAAAGAATTCGTTATATCATATGCGTAACTAAAATAGAATGTCTTCCCTAAATCCAAATACTTGAAAATTGATAAGAGGCGTTCCTCATCGCTATATTTTTCGGGCCTTCTGTAGTTGATATCTAGAGGAATTAATTTTGTTTCGTCAGTATGATAAATATAATGACCTCCGAGAATTGCTACTTGACTGCATTTT
This sequence comes from Suhomyces taliae, assembly GCA_030572155.1. Taxonomy (NCBI): domain Eukaryota; kingdom Fungi; phylum Ascomycota; class Pichiomycetes; order Serinales; family Debaryomycetaceae; genus Suhomyces; species Suhomyces taliae. The sequence goes on along the minus strand of JAJLZJ010000054.1, from coordinate 98,224 downwards.
GTTATTATACTTAGATAGTACCCTTTTGTAAATTTAATCAATCCTAAAAGTCCATATCCTTGTGCAATTTTATGAATTCCTCCTTCAATCGATTCGTCCAACCCATTCAACAATTCAATCATATCTTTGCGTGTATAAAAGTAGCTTTTATCCTCGATAATTAGTAGGTTTCTGCCAGTTGGGTCCTTTCCAATTTCAAGAATTCTAAACAAGCTTTCTTTAGCATTACTTCCCACTATATACATTGTGGTCACAGAATTATAGATAGTGAATCGTTGCAAGATAATCCGCTTGTTGTTGAATTCTTGGCCTGGGTTAGTTTCCCGCTCGCCATTGACACTTTCGCTTTCATTTTCATTCTCATTTTCAATTTCGCTTTGGTTCTCCTTTTGATTTCCTGTACTTTGATTACTGTTTGATGTTTCTTTAGCCTCATTCTCCTCATTGATCAATTGTTGTGCATCTTGCCTATAATTTTGTTTAGCAAAATGATCTGGTTCTCTGGAATGCTCGAATTCGTTATCCTCATAATTCTTATCATCCAATGTCTGGTTAGTGTTTGTGGTTGTATTAATAGCATCACCCATCTATGTAAGATCAGGTTATAGTAAACAAGTTAAAGTTATCTACATATTGGGAGTGTATGTAACAAATGCGTTTGGTGGCTTCCCCACCTTTGTGTAGTTAGGGTTACTCACTACATCTACTAAGTATCAAGTTTACGTCTTATCCAATTTATTAAATATTAATAATTTACTGATATTTATAAAGTGAATTATAATTGTCCTAATATTGGAATTTTCCATTTGAGACCTTGTCTATCATATGAACAACTTTTGGCAGGTTGTATCTTTCCTCTTTTCGCATCTTCTAATAGTTCTTGATCCTCTTTCTCTGTATATTCATTCCAATCCTGTTCAAAATTTCCAAATCGATTAATGAATTGTCGCTGTTGGTAGATGGTGTTAAACTTAAATAATCGCTTTTTGAATCTGTTGTTAAAGTAAAAGTTGGAATATCGCATCAATTTATCATCACCAGTCAAATGATTCATCTCTTCGGGGTCTAATCCTGGGATTTGAAAATCTTCATCATATTTATGTTTCTCCGCATATGGATCACCTTCTCCATACTTCTCATCATCACTTCCATCCTCACTGTTTTGAACAGCGTTTAAAGCTTTGTAAAGATTCTTCAAAGGAAGGTTGATAAAATATCTATAGTCTGTTTCTTTCACAGTATAATATAGGAGATCATAATCATTAAATAGCATAGAAGGTTGTGCAATATCAATAAAATAAATTCTGAATCCTGATTTTAAGTAAAGTCCAATTTCCTCCATGATAAACTCAACTTTATAAAGATTGGGATGTTTATTTTGGCCGCTGGATCTATTCATTATATCTCCAGATTTTGGTAAATTAAATTCACCAACTTTCAACAAGCAGAATTGTTGCTTGGGAAGTATATCATTGATATTTGTTGGTGGATAAAATGTTTGGATAATGTCTTTACCTTCACCATCTGTGTACTTTATTTCAAACTTGGTAGTTCCCAATCCACTTCCATGTTTAATAACGAGGCCAATGTTAAGGTTATATTTTCCTGGGCTCAACCATAAAGTCTTTGTATATGAAAGAAGATAAGTTCGATTTATTTCAACAAAATGATTATAAATATAATTACTTGGTTCATCAATTTTATAATCAGAGTACTCTGCGTATAATCTCTTGTTCTTAAGGATAGAGTAGATGTACTTCCATGAATCTTTTATGTAAAGAGAGCTTAACGCATTGATGTCAGTCTCAGATTCAGCACCATTTGCTTTATCAACCAATCCTAGTCTAGATGCAATCGTATTTCTAGCCTCATATCTGAAAGCATCTAAACTTTTGATATATGTTCTCATCCATGGTAATATCTTGAGTAATACTGACACTATATCTTCTCCAAAGGTGGAAAGAATCTTTCTGTAAAACAAGTCGTTGTAAAGCATATAAAAGTGAGAGTTGACATATTTCAACGATGAGTTGGGATCAATTGTAAGCAATTCAACTTGGATTTCTAATGGTAGTTTCGATAGCATGGATGGTTCAACTAATATACTTGTACATGTTCAGTCAACGATGCTGTAAGGGTCTGGGGGATCACATTCGGAACTTGCTATACTGAACGCACGTGATATGATAAGGAATTGAAAGGAAAAATGCACCTACCCCAACTATGACGTAGTTATTGTCTCCTCCAACAATTGAGGGGCAACAAATAAATGAGTAAAGTCAAAAATTAACTTTTGTTATTCATGATGTGTTGTCAGGTTGATGCCTTCAATTCCCACTCGACTAGTAAAATCTTATCGCCGAAATAGCTAAATATCTGGTATTAATCACATAAGTGTTCTCTTCTGACATTTATACTTACACTTTCTTCTGGTACAAGCAAAAAGACCAACAACATTTCATCTCGGTATAGTGGTTTATGCTATTTATGTCTCACTAAGCAGGCTATTTATTTATCAGCTATTGTATTACAATTTTGAATTAAAAATTAGAAAACTACATGTGGTTATGAGCTTCTATGGTGGTGTAGTGCTAATTTATTTTTCCAACATTCTAAGAATAATTCTAGATTTGCAATTACGAGAATGTAGATTTTAGTTTGTTATGGATTAATCTCAATTCTTTGAATGCAGTCCAAGATACCTAAACTGATTCTGGGGTAATTAAGACCTTTTACGTATTTTTGAATTACCTTTTAAGTACACTTCAGCTCGCAACTACATTACTCTTTTATTTTACAAACATATATGTCTCAATGATTTTTGAATCTTGTTTTTTGGTCAAGTAATTTGCATTATTTTTAAAAATCTTCATATTTTAATCAATTTTATAAATAGATGGAACAAAATAGAATAAATTACCGAGTCACTGTGAAGTGACATTTCAAGCCACTTTTGATAAGAAGTCAAACATTTCAGGCTCCTGAAAGTACATTAGTGTACCTGATGTTGGTATGAATGAATTTTAAATCAGGTGACTTTGTCTCCAAATCAATGTACTGCAGATAACATATTTCACGTGCCAACTGTAGAGAAAGTTCGAGAATATCAACTGGAGGAAAGCAATTTGGTTGTATATTTAAAGGGCCAATTCCTGCAAATTGATCATTATTTGAAAAAATTATTACAATGACTACTGTTACTCCAACCGTCTTATGGGCTCAACGTTCTCACAACTTTGAAGCTGATAAAAATGTTATTTACTTAACCATTGAAGTTGTTGACCCAGTGAACTCCAAGTTGGAATTAACTCCAACCAATTTGAAGTTTTCTGCTGATTCATCAGACAAGTCTAAGCATTATGAATTGAACCTTGACTTTTATGACAAGATTGATCCTGAAAACTCCAAGAGAAATACTGAAAATGGATCCCACATTTACATGGTTTTGAGAAAGAAGATCAAGCAAGAAGATTTCTGGCCAAGATTGACCAAAGAAAAGTTGAGATACCACTACATCAAGACTGACTTTGACAAATGGGTTGATGAAGACGAACAAGAAGAAGAACCAGAAAAGGAAGATGATATGGCCAACATGATGAACATGGGTGGCGGTGCTGGAGGCCCAGGTGGCCCAGGTGGCCTTGATTTGGCATCTATGATGGGTGGTGCCGGAGGTGCCGGGGGTCTTGATCTTGCCTCAATGATGGGAGGTGCTGGTGGCGATGGTAACTTCGACATCAGTCAATTGGCAAGCCAATTGGGTCAAGCTGGAGGTGCTACTGGCGCTGAAGATGAAGAAGACGAACAAGTAGAAGAAATCAAGTGATAAGTCATTTTTATAAGTATCTAATTATATGTAATCCATTGAATGAATCTACGGCTATATTTGAGCATCATTGAACCATTTAAGTAGAATTGACCGAACCAAACTAATAGTTTTGGATTTTGAATTTTCTGTGCTAGATTCACTATTTTCATCAGAATTATTCTTGAAACTCTGTTCCAAATCGATCAAATTGATTTTTGCTTCGTTCCAATAAATTCGTACCTTGCCATAATTCAGGATGTTATGCAACATACATAGATTCTCGTTTAGTTTTTTACCTATATCTGCATGAGTTGTACCTTGAGTCTCCTCGTTCATTCTACATCTGGCTGTAAAGGACATGATCAAATCATGAAAAGAGACAACTTTAATCCATGTCAGATTATCTTGTGCGAATATCATTTGATACATTTTGTCCACATATACATATAAGTCTTCAATATTTTCCATAAGAAGTATGTCAATTCGATTAATATCATAGATCTGTTTTATCGCCAAAGGGCCATGAGCAGATCCAAGGAGATCCTGGTAATAGTCAGGATTGGTGACAATAATATGGGCTCTAGAGTTATCATTATCTAATTCACTAGAAACCTTTTCAATCATGTGCCATAACGATGACTTTTCATCATTAAAATAGATCATCAAAATTATGGGACAATAACACTATTGAAGGAATTTAGGGTCAAAATGATAGATCATACTTATTAGTAAAAGTCGGGAACTGCTTGTAGATTAATTAGTTCCACTACGATTGATATGTACCAACTTTTTGGGGTCGTGCGAAGATACAAATAAATGCGGTGAAAAATTTATCTACCAGATCCATAGTACCAACACACTAGTTTTCCAAAGTTAGACAGGCGAAAGACAAAAGCGACCATGGTGAATGTTGCTAAAGCTCGTCATTATTCTTTGCAGAAAATATGCAACCGTGGGATTTTAATATTCCAAAGAGGTTATGCCAATCAAGTTCTCGAAAAGACTGAAGACCAGTTGAGTCAAAAAGAATTAAGAGACAAGGCAATCGCCGATGCTCTTGCCAGGGATGAAGAGATCTCAACCAAGAACAAGTATCTCAGAGAATTAAAAGCTCAAACTAGAAACATGGTTTCAGCTTTGAACAAGACACCAACTTCTTCTATAGAGAGTAGAGTTCAAAAGTTGCAAGAGGACTTGAACGAATTACCACAAGAAAAAGTCAAACAATTAGATGAAGAGTTAGAAGATTTTATGTTCAAGCAAATGAACTTGCCTAAGAAGGAAGTATTCAATAGACCTTGGGCGACCCAACCTGGTTCACAGGTTGAGGATCTGGGTTTATCACAAAAACTTAATTCAACCACCTCAATGTCATACACAAACCAATTTCCAAACTTAGCACCAACACCAGACCATAGACCATATTCTGATCAAGAGTTGTATTTGAGACATTTGGCTCATCAAAGATTGTCAGGAAATTTAGGTTCAAAACTCACTGAAATTTACAGACCAAGAGATGATGTCAAAAATCCACAGAAACTTGAAGACACATCAATATCTACATTATTAGCCGCTGGATGTCATTTGGGTCATTCTAAGGCTATGTGGAGACCAAGCACTCAACCTTTTATCTATGGTGAATACGATGGTGTCCACTTGATAGATTTGAACGAGACCATGTCTGCACTTAAAAGAGCCTGTAAGGTTATCAAAGGTGTCTCTAAGAAGGGTGGTGTAATTTTATACGTTGGTACCTCCAAGAATTGGGCGCAACAAAGAGCTTTAGAAGAAGCTGCCGTTAGATCTAAGGGATACTACATCGACAAAAGATGGATTCCAGGTATTATTACTAACTACATAGAGGTTACCAGACAAATTAAAGGTGAAAGTAAAATCGAAGTTGATATGCAAAACAACCCTACTGATCGCAAAGTGGATAACGAACTTCTCATCAAACCAGATCTTATCGTCATTTTAAACCCTGTTGAGAACAGAACATGTATCAACGAATGTATATTGCTGAGAGTTCCAACTATTGGATTATGTGATACTGACATGGAGCCATCTTTATTGACTTACCCAATTCCTTGTAATGATGACTCTGTCAGAGCAACTTCTTTGATGGTTGGTGTTTTATCCAAAGCAGCTGAAGCTGGTTTGGAAGAAAGATTAGCTTCATTGGAAGAAATGAAGAATTCTCATCGTAACTTCAAAAGATCTGCTCCAGCTTTGGAAAAGAGTTCAACTCTTTAGTTTAATCCTTGTAAATAGTTTTCTGGATTTTAATCATTAGATATTTTAACATTGATGTAGTTTATTCATCATACTAAAAATTTATCAACCTTTATTAATAATTGATAGGGAAGTGAGCAGTCTTGTTGCGTTTGGGTGCTTTACTCCGTAACGAAAGTCCCTTGGCCTCTATTTCTTTTAAAAAGTTTGCTTTATGTATTCTTTGTGCACTTAAGTAGTCTTGAATCGCATGGTTGCTTAGGATTTCTTCTCTATGATTCTCCAAGTAAAGGCCAAGAGTATTCGAGTCAAACTCTAAATTCTTAATATCAAGATATTGACATTCTTTGGTATTAGCCTCAAGAGGGAGGTCAATTGATCTATACTTATTGCTTGAGATGTGATCACGAATGTGAGACAGCTCAAAAGATGAGGTCATCTTTTGATGGAAGTCGAGCAATTCATCTCTCTTAAGAACTATTGTCATCCTTGGACAACAATACTATACTGCATTTCTATTTTTTCTTCAAAAAATTTCTTACATAATCACTTACCAATAAAAAAGTTATTTGGATTTAATTAATATTAACTCTACATTTAAAACTATTAATTGCCATGTTCTCATATAATATATGGCTTGCGCATGACTAGTAAAGTGACCATACTTTTGTTCAAAAACATAATTCGGCTTGGTCATCTATCTACTGGTTTTTTTTAGAATCTTCGTCGCTGCTTGTTTCATCCTCATCTTCGTCATCAGATCTGTCATCTTTAGTACCGCCACCGATGACATATCTCTTCAAGATACGGAAAATCAAATATAACCAGTAAGCGTTGACAATTTGAAGAGCACCAATAAGTCCAAAGACAATTGGTTGAGAGATCCAACATTTGTATTGTTGAGTATCCCAGTTAAGCTCCCACTCACCGACAGTTCTAAATTCAGTTAAGACAGACCATAAAATTCTCAAGTTGATGTAATGCCTAAGGTAAATCCAGACACCAACAAAAATAACGAAAAATGGCCCGGTAAGGACAGAATCAAGGTAATTCAAGGTTTTTGAAGTGGCTAAAAAGAAATCTGAGACATCCATGGTCACAAAAACAGCCAATCCCATCCAGGTGAAGTGGAAACGGTAAGAACACCAAATTAAAGCGATTGTAATGATGTGATGTAAAACTAATTCTCTGAAATCTTTACGAGGTTTTTCCAATTGTAAAATCAATACAACAGATTGTTGAACCCAAAATGCTGCTTGACCCAAGTAGTAGACCTTAAAGAATAAATCATGGGTCTTGTGAGGGTAGGTAACATAAAATGGAGTTGTTTCAAAGAACCACAATGGAAGGTTGGACATGATATATAAACCCAAAGGACCAGCAATACCATAGTAAAAGATTGCATACGTTTGTTCCATAAATCTCTTCACTTTGGCCTCCTTGGTAACACCCAATGCACCAGCCATAGGTCTCAAAATGCAGCACATCATGAATTCACGAACAAATGTGAAGAATAAGGCATAGAATCCAACAAAGTAGAAATCGTTCATACCTTTACCGTACTGATCAGTACCTTCAATAAGATAGGATGGAATTATCATTGCCTTGAAGAAACGATGCACGTCAGACTCAGGATCGGAAATTAAATAGGTTCCAACAGACATGATCAAAACAATCAAAGGCTTAATCCAAGTTTGACGGTAGGTCAACTCATTGAAGGCAACAATAAACTTACGAAGAATATCTCCATCAGTAGAGGATACTTGGTTCAAAGCCTGGATTCTAGCATCAGATTTTCTTCTCAGACCTTTTGAAGTATGCATTGTTGATAAAGATGGGGAAGTATCACCAACATTGATATTACCCACAGAATTACTCCGGTGGCGAGCCACTTGTGGAACGTCAAGAGTTTCTTCACCAGCCATATTGAAATATTCAAATTGTAGCTAGTTCGAAATAAAGGACACTGATATTTATTTTCAAAACACGACTGACAGGTTCTCTCAGCGATGAAATTAACAGAAAAATATGAGAGCGTGCACTCCAAACGAGAAAAAGGAGATTATCCTGTATATAAAGGACGATATTTCGGCAAAGTGGGTAAGAGTGCTCCAAACTAAAGAAAAGAATAGGTAATAGAAACTGAACAATCAAGCATGTGAATCACTTGCAAAATAAATTCAAAACAACCAAGCTTTTGTAAAAAAGAGTTCAAATTTGTCTATTTATCATGTAAAATAGCTGCTTAAATAAGATTAATTTCTAACTAATAGAAGTACATCTTTAGCAGTAACTAGACACCTCGGTAATTTTAAAATTAAGTTTTAGCTGTCGTTTTTTGTTACTGCTTTTAGTAGATTTACAACGGGTAATAAAACGTCGGATCTTAAATAGGTTGACTATTATTTAAAATCACGTGACTTACGTCAGGTGCGAATATAAGGAAAATGAGGGGCAATACAGCCTTCATAGTGAGGTTGAGTGACGGTAGCATTTACACATATACAAAGCTGATCACTTCCTGAAAGTTAGAATCATCACACATATCTCTATTAGGTGATAAATTTAATTCATATCTCAATTGTTATTTGATGTTCAGAAAAGAAGAACTTGATAAACTGATAAATCGAGCAACCGATGCTACGTTAACTGGCGATAATTGGGAGTACATACTTCAGGTATGTGATTATGTTTCAGCATATCCTGAGGATGCAACCAAACCTGCTTTGACAGCTATAGTCAAGCGTATGGATTCCAAAGATGCGAATGTGATGCTTAGAACTCTTTCTTTATTAGTAGCCATTGCTGAGAATAATGGATCAAGGATGAAACAAGAAATTGCTACTAGAGGGTTTTTACAAGATGCTCTTTTGAAGAAGTTAGCCGATAAAAAATTACATAGAAGTATCAAAATCAGGATTGTTGAAGTTGTTGAGCAACTTTATAATGCATTTAAACTGGATCCTTCATTGAAACCAATGACCGATGCGTACAATACGATAAGATCAGAATATCCCCAATACTATAAAAAAGCAGGACCAGGACCAGATAAACCTGCAAAGAAAGAAATCTCATCAAAGGATAAAATGAAAGAAGAAGAAGAACTCCAGAGAGTATTGCAAGTTTCATTGAAAGAATATGAAAGAGAACAGAACATACGCAAAGGTTATAAGAACCAGCAGTCATTTGAACCAAAGCCGCAACAGGAGGTCAAGAATCCACAACCAAACATTTCTCCAGAACCAGAACCACAAACAATAGCAACGGTATCTAAAGTACGTGCACTTTATGATTTGATTTCATATGAACCAGAAGAATTATCTTTCCGTAAGGGTGACATAATTACTGTCATTGAATCGGTATACCGTGACTGGTGGCGTGGATCATTACCCTCTGGTAGGATAGGAATTTTTCCTTTGAATTATGTTACTCCAATTGTGAACAAAAAACCGGAAGAGTTACAAAGAGAGGCTGATGCTGAAAACAAATTATTATCAATTGACCTGAAAAAGGTTGATAAACTTCTTGCATTACTTTCATCTAACCCCGAAACTATTAATGAAGATGAAGTAACACAATTGTACAATGATATTATACCATTAAGATCTGAATTAGGAAAATACATTGACAAACATGGTGTGAGAAAAGAGGAATTACTAGTTTTGAACAACCAGCTTAATAATGAAGTAAAGTCATTTAATGACTTGATGGATGTTCTGATCTCTCAGCGGGCAAATAAAACCAGTATTTCCACTCCATATCCATCTGGTGGAGATGGTCATTACCAAATCCCACAGTTTCAACAGGGCTACGGCTACAACTCCCAATCAAATAATGTATTGCAACAACAACCCACCAGTAGTGGATTTGGAAATGGGTATGATAATGCTCAGCCACAGAACAGCCATTTCCTGAACATCAATAGATTTCCCGATGTTAATAATTTATAGTTGAATTTGATTAGGTGAGTATGATAAGGACTGCACATAATAATTTACGTAGTGCGCACTTCAAACTGTTTTATCAAATATGTAAATCAGTCGTGTTGTTTTGTACATGACATCATGAGTGACTTGTTATATTCTAATAGAGAGGAACAAAATAACCAGAGGTTTGATGATCTAGCCCAAACTTTGAACCAGTTCAGGAATACAGTAAATAATGATATACATGGCTATGTACAGCAGGAAAATCTGATTCTCGACTCCCTAAATGATAACTTTGGTGAGTTAATGCACCAGGTCAAAAGGACTAGTGGTGATTTACGAAATGTGATGACTAGAAACGCCAGTCTTTCAAGAGTCGTCTTTATGATTTTGATTGCATTTGTTGTCATATGGACCCTTTACAAACTTCGATAATTTGCATTGTGTATATTTAATATAAAAGAGTTGGAGAATGGTTACCAGCAAAATGTAGGAAATTTTACTACTTTAAGAGAATCGACAGAGAAAATGCTACGATTCTAACTATTCTGCATTGACAACATCGGAACCTAACTTGTAGTTACCGATAGCACTTCCCCAATTGATCTTAGATCTGGTAACTGGAAGAAGTCTTCTAAGGTTTTTGAATGACTTTTGATTTAAAGTGTTGAAGTTTTGAACGACATTTAAAGTAACCCTATTTTCAGTTTTATTGATGAAGTTGACTATTTCACTTGCACCAACTGTAGTTAAGTCTCCTTCTACCTTTTCATCAAAGTTCAATCTAACATTACCATCTTCATAGTAATGTATATCTAACTTGATAGTCCCTTGAATATCACTTCCATTAACAATGTAATGTGATTTCCATTGGCCGGTGTAAAAGTTCTCTTGATTTATTCTTTGACCAATAATTATGACGTGAAGTTTATTGCCATCTGGAATTAAGGTAAAGGCATAAGTAGAAGGATAGTGATCAACTCCATATGTTTCCAATTGTTTGACTAAAGCTTCGTAATATGATGGATATTCTACTCCTGGCTGAATATCCTCAAAATCGATTGCTTTATTGCTAGCAGAATCAATATTGAAAGCTTTCTTATTTATGTAATCAATGAACTTTGTAGAGCTTGGGTCTTTGTTATATTTGATTGCAATGTACTTTGAAGAAACAATTGCCCCATTCTCCTTAATGTAACCTTCAACAGCTTTATCAATTGCTGATTTACCTTGACCCGAAATGATGGAGCTTAAATCTTGGCCGACTCCATTCAACTCTCCCGGAGGGGCAGTGGTGATCAATGACTCGATAATTTTTTCCAACAGTAAGGAGCCAGACATAGTGTTTATGTTATCTTCTCCAGCTTTAACACACGATTCATATAGATTTGTTTCGTGAGTAGTGCGTGGCTCAATTTGATTTTCAAATAAATTGTACCATTTTAGCTCAAAGGAATTGAAAATAAAGAAAAAGAAAAATGTTACTTAACACACAATATATTGTTCATTCGCTTGGAGGGTGTTTGGAGATTGTAATTACAGTACTTTGAAGAATAATTTTTACTAAATTTATTTATATGAGTTACTTATGACAATAAGAAAGCACCAGCTCCTTCATTTATAGCTTGTAATAATTTATCCTTCATAACCTGTTCAGAGGAATAGTTAGGTAACTTAAGGTAGTTTGCACATGTCATAACACTAGGTAAATAGTCATCATCCTTGAGGTCATCTTCAGCTCTTTTTCTGACAACTGTAAGTTCAGGGCGTAAAGCTTTGAATCCTCCAATTGGTAATTTTGGAGCTCCTGTAAGAAATTGTAAGAAAGTCCTCTTGTCTTTTAGATCAAAGTTAACCAAAATATTGACCAAAGATTTAATTGCATCCGAATCCTTGGTGTAACCATGGTTAGCATTTATTGCTGATGACAAAGTATCGAATGACCAGTCTTCTTCTGCACTGCCAAACAATTCAACCAACTCTTGTGGTGAGAAAAGCACCAATGAATTAATTGGGAAGACCTTGGAAAAGCCATCCATAAAAGCCTTGGTTTGGTTTATAATACCACTGTATAAAGTAGCTTCAAGAACCTTGTTGATATAATTTTCTAAGTTTGAGGCATCCACTTGAATTTCATCACCTGAAGGCAAGAGTTCATATTCTGGGTATCCTGGAAGTTCAAAATATATCGAGAGATCTTTAATAGTAGCGCCATCCACTGTAATTGAGTCTCTCTCTGATTCTGGAACCTTTGAGAACTGCTTTAAATATTTCAACAAGTGTTCAATGGATGAGCCCAATTTACGATCAACAAGTTTTAGACTGGAAATATTTGCCATCTTTTTATAGTCCTTGTTGAAAGTCATTTCATTATGATTCAAGTACTGAACCAACTTTAAGAACACTGAATTAAAGTTAAAGTCGATAATTCTTGAATCTAATAAAGCTCTAGCAATAAATTTACCAAGGGAAGAAAAAAAGTATAAGACCTTTCTTCCATTTTCACTAATGACCTGATTCTTGTCCAATGGAGAAGGGAAGAGACCAGATTCATTGAACACATAAGCTTCCTCGTCAGTATCATCAGGACTGTTATCTCTCCACAATTTCAACTTTTTTCTTGCAAATTCCTTCGAAACTGTTGAGTAAAATTCCAATGTTGGCCCTAAACCAGATCCTACTTCATCAAAGTATTCAATTTCCAAAATACCTGGTGTTGATCCATACAAACCAAGAACTTTTACAGCACTTTGCAAAATCATCTTTCTTGATAACCTGACCTTGTGTCTCGTTGGTCTTCCTAATTGAGCTCTTTGAGCATTGTTATTACTTGAATTTCCATTGTCATCGTTAGCTTGATTTGTTCTAATCTGCCAATGGTGGATAAGTCTAGAATAACCGAACGATGTTGATTGCAAGAAAAACATTCTAGTCTCCAACGGAAAAACGAACGGAAATTGCTTAGTAGTATGAATACTCCATCCTGGCAAAGTGCCACTGGCAACAACCAATGGCTCTTCTAATTGTCTATTCAACTTCACTGTCAATTTCCAATTCATAAAATTACTATCATCAATAACATCGACATTTGGAATATTATCCTTAACAAAGTTGTTCATTTCAAAGAACACTTTCAATAGTTTGAGAATGTTTAAGGTGGTTGTATCATAAATTTCCAGTTCATTTTCAGTTGAATCAAAACTATTAAATGAAACCTTATTACCAATGGACTGACTTGAGCTAACTTTTCTGAAAGAGACATTGTGGACAGCTGACCAAATTTTATTTGGATCAACAATTTCGTCAGTCTTACTTTGTAAAGATCTGTATACTGCTCCATAAATAGTTGTTTCATTTGGAATAACTTCGCCGTTAATCAAGAACTCAATGCTTTCATTACTCTTATCTCCGTTTTCATCCTCATTCTCAAGAATATCTTCACGCAAACCAGTTACCTCTTCAAACAATTTAAATCTTTGTTTCAAAAAAGTGTCTACTGATTTGAAAGTGGCTATTGCATGGACCGAAAGTATCATACCCTTTAAGCTTTCAGGTAAGTTATTGATGCTTTCGTCATCAAAAAAGAGCCTCAATTTAACTTGTTTGGCCATAATAGCGGTCTGAATATGATCGTATTTAGAAGCTTCTGAACCAAGTCCTGTAGCACTACCACCTGATGAAATAATTTCAAATGATTCTGATCTAGTAAGTGCTTCTTGTAACTTCTTTATGAATAGAAGAATAGAAGAGTTGGTCTTTGGAGATTCCATGAAGAATACCGAAATGAATGCCTTGTAACAATCACTGTATTCGAAACTGAAGTTGTAGTCATCAGTGGTGAAAATAAATGAAAGGGTATCAATGATCTTTGATGACATTAATTCAAAGCTTGATAATTGGACTCCTTTATTCAGGCCGTTGATACCTTGTTGAAGTTGTTTCCACAAAGAGACCCATTCATCGAACGTGAATCTACTGATTCTGTGACCATCCAACAAGGTGTCATTAATCTCGTGTAGTAATTTAACATGAGGTGGAATATTGGTTGATTCACCAGAAGCTTTAGAAACCTCATACAAAGTTTTAATTTCATTACCCGAGTCAATGATACCATGTAAAATTCTGTTTTCGGTCAACTTGTACTCGTATTCATCAGTGAACTCAATATCAATATATTTGTTAGTATAGCTTGCACTAATCTTTGGAAGACTTATTGATCTAGACTTTAAAGGTTCAAAAGGAATCTTTCCTTTGATATGGTGAAGTATCATGAAAGCGTCATTAATAAAACCTTCCTTTTCGAAATCTTGAACAAATAAAGCAGGGTCTGTTTCAACTAGCTTTCTTGCAATCAATAAAGACATAAGCAACAATAAATAGCCTTGCATTCTAGCTGAAATTTGAGTTTTTGCGATATTTCGGTACCCTAAGTGAATCTCTTCTGGTTCTTCATCATCATCATCATCTTCTTGGTCTTCGTGGTCAGCTTCTTCTTCACCGTTTAAGCGGCTACTGGTTGATGCCTTATTTTGATTTTCAACATCTGCTTCGTCACTACTAAGCATGTCCACATCATTATCTTTGTCTGATTCCTTTAATGGGAATTGTTTGCTGATAATTCCCTTGGTTTGATTAGCAACTGAAGCTAATAAACTTGAGATCAATCCAACACCTTCGATTCTCGAAAATTCGCCATTTGGATTGAACGAAACAATTCTAAAGATAGAGATAAAAACTTTCTTCCTGATATCGAAATCCATGGTTGCCAGGAAACTATTGATAAGCAATGGCCAAATATCATTAACAAAACTCCAATAAGAGTCATGGACTTCACTTTTGTATAAATCAACTCTCTTAGAATTTACAGCTAATCTCTCTGCATATTCTTCGTGATCATCCTGCAAAAATGGAGTGTTCTTTGCTGTGTATGCAATTGGTAATAAATAAGCAATCAAAATAAGGAATTGTGAGAGAAGCTCCTTTGGTGTTGCCATTAATGCCACGATAGATATCTTGTCACTGGAGGCATTAGAAGCAAAAGGATCCACCGGTTTTTCGGATGCTGAATTGTTCTTAGAGTATTTGTTCAAAGACTTTAAAATGGTTTCACCGATATGACATTCTTCAAGTAATGTCTTGGATACACCAACACTTACACTAGTCAAAATTACTAACGACTTTAATAAGCTTAGTAATGACCGGTAATTTAATGCCACGTTTGATAATTCAGTATCATTTGAAGAATTTTGGCTCTTATTACAACTAGTGTAGATGATACGAGTCAATTCTTGGAGCAAAGATGTTTTGTTCTGGAATAATTCATCTAAAAGCTCGGGTCTTAATTTGAAACTGATAATAATTCTTGAAATTGCTAACCAAGCATTTTCAACCACTAGGTCATCTGACTGATTGGAAACAACTTCAGCAATATTATCAAAGACATCCTTCACCATTTTAAAGTTGAGAATGGACACATTGGTACATGAGTTTGATACGATTGTCAAACATTTTCTTTGAGCGTGAATAGTTAAAAAATCCAAATACTGAAGACAGGCTTTAAGACCATTGTGTGCAATGATTTGATTGTGTGAAATAGGATCCCTTGAAATCATTTCAAGAGTTTGAAGGGCTTGCTCTGTAAGATCAATATAGCTGATTTCAAGAATCTTATGTACTAATGCCTCAATAGCATTGTTATTGAGGGCATCATGAATGAAATCTTGGTTAACTTCCAAGAAATTGTATAAACAACGACATGCAACTAAATGAAGCTCTAGCTCTTCTGCTAACTGAGGATCTTCCATTATTCCCACAAGACTTTTGGCAAGTTTATTTGCAGGAATAAATCTTTCTGCTGTTATACCATTCATCATAAGTAGTCTTTCTGATAACTCATTGAGAGTTTCAAGGATAATATAAGTATCTTCTCTTTGGTTCAAATTGTTGATAAGTCCATTTATTTCACTATTCGAACTTTCCAGGTTTGATCCCACACCACCACCAAACATGATACCACCACTCATAAGACGCTGAACTACGTCCTCGAATCCATGACCTCTAGACCCAGGACCACCCCTTGCAGACGAAGAAAGCGCACCAATTGCTCGAAGGAATTCTGCACGAGGATCATCTTCAGTTATACTATCGTCATCATGTTCATCTTCATCGTCATCCTCGATTTCATTTCCATCGATTTCTTCTTCATTACCTTCTGTGTTATCATCATCATCATCAATTGAAGCTCCGCTTCGCCTTCTTCTAGAAGCTCTTGAGTTAACAAATCTTCTCAAAAATTCTGAAGGCTCAATATCATCTTCATCGAAATTCTCGTCTTCGTCCTCCTCTACTTCATCCAACTCACCATCAGATGAATGCTGTTCGGAAACAAAGATATCATTGTCATCCATTTCATAAGAGCCAATCCTTGAAGATCCTCTTCTTCGAGCAAGACCTGATAATCTTATCAATGCATCATCCTCTTCGTTCTCTTCTTCTTCGCTTCTTTCTTGTACTTCATCAATTTCGCCTTCCTGATTATCACCATTCAACCCTTTTGTGGACTTGTTCTCGGTAGGATCAAAGGCAAGATCTGGCTCATCGGGGGCGTACATGTCTGTATCCCTATGATCATTCGATCTCAGCGGATTCACCATCTTGGATACAAAACTTAGTTAATTCCTGTAAAACTCAAAAGATATTATTAGCTTATCTTACTCAAATGCGATTTGCCTTCAGGAATCAAGGCGTAATTTTAAGCGTAATTTGTCCAGAAAATAATTAATTCTATGAGAAGCAATTTGCTGGAAGTATATCCAATGATTTGATATCGAATTGTGATATAAGGTTAAATTAGTGATAACAGAATATTGGTTGATAAAGATAGAGTATAATCCGCATATATTAGTCAATGTCGCATAATCTGTGGCAATAAATGTCGTGTGTCGCAAGGTACCATTTTTCTCACACTACCAAAGCGGAAGTTTGAAAGACATGGCGGATCAATGTATTTGCACAAGAAAAAATAAAGTTGAAAAAATATGGTAACTAGATGTCTTATTAGTGATTATTAGTGATATTCTGTCGGGGGATATGATCTGATTTAATTATACGGCATTTCTAATTATTTCTTTAGTTAAAACTTTATTTAATGTAAGATCCCCCAACTTTAAGAGTATGAAGATACCTCCACGTAAATCACAAAAGCTGTATGTACCCCATCAAATCAGCAATTTATCCCTGAAGGATTGGGTACACTACCGGAGTAATTCTATTGTTGGAAAAAATATCTATTAACAACCCAACCCACAGCTATGTCCTTCAAATATTTCTTACCCCAAATTTTTAAGTCACAATTTGCTTATTTTGTGGAGGACGAGACAGGGTTCCATTTTTTGGCGTTCAACATCTTCCGCGCTCCGTGGGGGCGCACTTAATCAAATTTTACAAGTGATTATTTACAAAACTGAATAACGTGGTAAATCCCACCAATTTTGGCCCTTGGAAATAAAGAGACCTTGGCGGGTAATTTCGTTTTTGTTTCGGAAAATTCCGTTAATTATTGGGAATGTTATGGTCAATTCTTTGTAGAATTTTCCTGATCCTCCACAGCATGTCAAATAATTATCCCCCTCGCGCGTCCTCCACATTTTGTACAATGGCAATGTATCCCCCACACCATCTCGCTACCTTCCAATTGAATATCGAACCCTGGTGTATCTGTATCTTGCTGATTCCGTATCGGTTCATATTATTTCAGCCTCTTTCCCCACTCACCCCTCTCTCGATGCTTTACAATTTTTTACAACAAGGTGATGATATAAATATCAAGTGAAATCATAACTTTTCAGATCATCACTTCACACACTCAAAATGTCTAAAGAAGAAGTTTTTCACGCTGAGAACAAGGACGTTGCTGTCGAAATCGACGGACACAAGATTTCGGATGAGTTAGAAACTGTCGATACCCCAGAGTACTATGATTTACCAGAATCATTGCAAGGTTTGACTCAAGAAGAGCTCAAGGCACTTGACAAACGTACAACTAGAAAGATTGACTTGAGATTAATGCCTATGCTTATCTACATTTACATTCTTAACTACTTGGACAGAAACAATATTGCATCAGCCAGACTTGGTGGTTTGGAAGAAGATATTGGTTTACATGGTAACCAATATCAAACCTGTATTTCTATTTTATTCGTTGGTTACATTTTGTTCCAAATTCCATCCAACATGTTGCTTAACAAACTTGGTAGACCATCTTTATACATCTCCATTTTGATGACTGTTTGGGGTGCTATCTCTACCTGTACTGGTGCCGTTCAAAGTTTTGGTGGTTTAGTAGCTGTTAGAGCTTTGCTTGGTATAGTTGAATCTGGTTTCTTTGCTGCTGCTTTGGCTACCTTGTCTAACTGGTACGACAGAAAGAGTCTTTCCTTACGTAACTCCATCTTATACTCTGGTAGTTTGATGAGTAGTGCTTGGTCTGGTTTAATCGCTGCTGGTATTTTGGACAATATGGATGGTATGCGTGGTCTTAGATCATGGAGATACTTATTCTTAATTGAAGGTGCCATTACTGTCGCATCTGTTCCTTTTGCATACTTTATCTTACCAGATAATCCATCAAACACCAAGTTTTTGTCTCAACAAGAAAAGGACATTATTCAATGGAAATTACAGCGTGACATTGGTACTAAGGACTCTGATGAAGTTGCTCAAGAATCTAGTATGGGTGGTCTTCTTCTCGCTATTAAGGATACTAAGGTTTGGTTAGTCACTATTATTATGACTTTCCTTGTTGCCGCTTGTGGTGTCACTAATTTCTTCCCTTCTGTCGTTCAAACCTTAAACTTCAACAGAACCACCACTCTTTGTTTGACTGCCCCACCATACTGTATTGCTGTGGTTGCTACTTTCCTTTGGTCTAGACATGCTGATAGGACTGGTGAAAGATTCCTTCATGTGACCATTCCATTATGTGTTGCGCTCATATCATTTATTATTTCTGCTGCTACATTAAACACAGGAGCTCGTTACTTTGCTATGTGTATTATGATTCCTTCATTATACTGTTCATTTACAGTTATTTTAGCATGGACTTCTAACTGTACTCCAAGACCTCCAGCTAAGAGAGCCGTTGCTATTGCCTTGATGAACTGTGTGTCCAACTCCACTTCTATTTGGAATGCTTACTTGTACCCATCAAGTGCTGCCCCTCGTTACTTGACCGCTTTCGTCTGTAACTGTGTCTTCATTTTATGTGCAATTGTTTTTGCAGTCATTTTAAGATTTAGACTTATCACCTTGAACAAGAGAATTGTTGCAGGAACCATGAACTGGACTAGTGAACTTGGTAAAGGTAACGATGGATCTAAGATTTCCCCGGATTTCAGATTCCTCTATTAGTAATGAAGTAACGTACATGCATCGATAAAAGTTAATAAATTGTAATTCTATACATTTTTTGCAAAAAATCTGATATTAAGAAGACTTTCTGTAGATAACGGAGATATTCGTTAAGAAAAATAGACTCGCTTACAAAGCAGGGCTAAGCCATTAATTAACCTGGCTGTCTCGTATTTTTATTCCCTTCAAGCCTCGTGCCACGCTATTTACGATACTAGTTATCGCCTCTGATTTTATTTCTTGCCTTATGTAATAGAAAACTTGGTGTATAGTTTCAAGACATCGATCTTTACAATACTACAAATACCAACTATCCGAATAATAGGCAAAGTGTTACAACGTATTCGGAGGGGTCACTTACAGCAAGGGGGTAACATTCCTTGGATGGTTGTTGTAAAGAGGTTCCCCGCTTAAACGGAGTTAGGGCTTTGCTCCGATAGACATTTCATGTCCCGAAACGGATTAAGAAGGGGACTTGACTTTTGGTCTAACGTTTTCTACTCTTGAATACCCGTCAAATCCACCTTCTTCCTATGATGTCTCTAAACCATCTGCCTCAGATGGGATAGACCAAGTCTTGGTCGGGTACTGCATGTTGTTCCGTCTATGCTAGAAAGAAGGGTATTAGAAGACACCCCACCACACACCCATCACCATTTGGTGTGGAGGCAATTGATTTTGACACACCCAACACACAAATGCCGACCAAAAATATCTATGTATGGCAGTTGAATTATAGATCTGCATCAATCATTCCATCCTTTTTCAGTATTCTTCCTGTACATACACCCGTTGCCACTAATTGCTCAACCGTCATTTACTTGATCTGGTTTCGGCCAGTGGGAAGCAAAAAATCACATCTTCTCAAATTGTAGTGATGCGCATCCGCAATTGTAAATGAAAAAATTAAAGTTTGACTTCACCGTCGAAAATTACTATAGTGGCATTCAGCAAACACAAGTCAATTTCGTTTATACTTAGCGATACTTCTGAAGCCTTTTCCTGTTTTAATTTATTGTCTTTTTCTCTTAAAATTTTAGCCCTGTAAACTGACCCTTTGATCGACTCCGATTTTTGCCCCGAAGGAGTTCATCCCCTACTGTTATTATACACCAATCACGTGACAAAAAACTTCGGTATCTATCGACAACGACCCTATTACCACCAAGAACATTCATATCCCATCGGCTTTTAATCATCTAGAATTTGTACTTTAAAGTTCGTCCCCGAAGAAAGGAATCAATAACCTCAAGTAACACCCACTTTTCAGACCCAGAAATTCCATAGAATATACAACATTTTTAATAAAAATGGTCACTGTGGCCACTGAACAGCTTGAGTTCATTGATATTCTCTCTAAGAGGATTTTATCTCTTCTTCCAAATAGAACAGGTCATTCTATGGCAGAAGTTGAGCTAAACTCCCAATTTGTGATAACCAAGAACATCCTCAAAGAACATCAAACAAATCATCCTCAAATAATATCTTTTATCCTTTTAAGTTTTGTGAAAAGCTTGGAAATAATCAACAAAGATTCCAATTATGCAAAATTGAGAGAAAGAGACGAGAAGTCATTACATTCCACTCTTATAATATGTAAGTTGATGACGGATATGATCATGACCCATTGGAATAGAGAAAGACTGATGGGTAATGTACAAATATCTGACTTCTCATCCAACTATTCAAGATTCAATCATTTCGATAGACCTGAAAAGATCGATAGTTCTGTTTTCAATGAAGTCATCGAAACACTCATAACACTTTTATCTCCAAACGTAGTCAGAACTGTTTTGGATATTGTTAGAGGTCCTGCAAAAAACGAAGAAATAGAGCAACAACCAACCAATCATCACAATCAAGAAACCGCATCACTTATAGAGGAAATTGATTCAAATATTGCTGTAAGTCTCAGATATATTGCAGCAGCAAATCCCATGGATTATTATGATTTTGTTAACCTAAAGCTTTTGGTTTATGCAAAAGATTCACACACTGTTCCTATTCCAACACTTCAAAAGTATCTTCCGCTAATTAAATTCATACTATACGTGGAAGAGAATGGTGAACAGTACACCGAAAGTTTTTTCAAGTTATTGCCTTTGATCAAGTCTAACACATGGAGGAAAGTATTTTTAGTATTTACAACCACTTCTGTACAAGACCAGAGTCTTTCAAGAACAATGGATTATAATAACATCATAACCGACACTGATCCAAAGTACCAAAGAGAATGCCAAATATTATTTGATCAAGCTACAACCATATTTGAAAACTTCCTTTCCGAGTCATGTTCTTCATTTGTGGCTACCTGGATTTTAAATCTTTGTTTAGAAGATTTCAATGAATTTGAAAAAGAACCTAGCCCTTTCCTTGGACAAAAAGTCTCTAAGTCTAAACCAACCTCATCTAACAAGAGAATCACTTATATCCGTACCATTTTGACAAATATATCCAATGGTGAAAACCTAGAAAGTTTCGATTCAGTGATCATGATTATGCATTTGGCATTAAGATTGAAATATCTCAATTTATTTTCTCATCCTATAGCACGTTTTGGTATGAAGTATCTTGATTTTGTCCATGAAAATCTCTTGTTATATGCTACTCATCCGAATAATTTCCTTGATGAAAACTCCTCCTTGAGATATGACAACGTTTGCATAAACTACTACACTGCTGCATTGATGCTTAATCCAGAACGTTACATTTCTATTTTTATCAAGAAATTTGAAGAAAGCAAGGATAATATCAAGGAAGTAAGATTTTTAGTTAAGATCTTGAAAAGTTTATCTAAATTAAAGATAGGATCGCAAGTTTTCTATACATTAACAAACAAATTATCCCTGAACTTGAAGTCAATGGTTTTTGGTGCCCTGAAAATATTGAGAAATTTTGAATTCAACATGCAAAATAAAAATAATGCTCCTCAATCATCTAGTGGTTCAGTATACTCAGGCTGGAGTATAGATTCAAGTCAAGTAGCAGGATCATTAGATAATGCAAGCATTCAAAAGACTAGTTTGGACCATTACGCTCAAGATATGGGCTCTGCAATCTATAGAGCAGATTCTAATGATGCCCACACACAACATTCTCAAACTTCACAAACACCTCAACAACCACAATTGTATCCTGGTCAAAACACACAAAACCTATTCTTACCAAACCATATGAGTATTCATCAGTCACAATCGTCATCTGCAGCTTCCACATCTAGCTCAGCTTATTATAGATCAATTTTCGTTTTAATCAAACATGCAGAAGAATTACTCGCTGATTTGTTCATGGTTTTTGCGAAGGTACCTCAAATGTATTTCAATGACTACACTTTAATGAATGACTCAAGGCTAGAAAATCAAAAACGTGATGAAGTGCTCTTGTCGCTTGTACGCTTTTCTGAAGAAATCACTCTTCCTTTACGTTTATCATTTAAACACAAATCAGTGATTAAGAACAATTATGAACTTTTTGATGCTGCATGTTCTTTGGCAATTGTGTTGGTGGATGATAAGTCAGTGATCGCCAAAAACTACACAACCTTGTCCACCTTCTCCAACTATGCGGTTTCTAATTTGATTGTTCAATCAATTTGCGAGGCCTGTTTACTGTTCTCACTTACCAATGCTAAGTTCCAGTCTTGTTTTGTCATGGTTAACAAATTTTTGAAGTGTCGTGACGTTTTCAAGCCAATAATCGACTCAAATGAAATTCTCAGTGATCCAGAGACCAGAAAATACATTGACTTCGGCGCAGGTGCTAGTCATGCTATTGAAAAGGTATTATTATTATCACTTTGCACCCATGATATTGAGTTCTACAATAGTGCGAAAATCACTATGAGATGGTATTGTGATGAGTGTCACAAGAGAAGCAACTTTTACAAATCAGAAGATCAAGTAGACGACAACTTGGCAGAAACGTTTGAAAAGGTATACAAGGATGATTCTGTCTTTACAGGTTTCGTCTCATTACACAAGAGATTTAGAAACATTTTAAGAGATGCAAAACCTACCAATTCATTATATCAAGTGTGGTTATTAATTAAATCAAGATGGCTTGATTTGTTGAAGAACAAGTCCAAATTAAATGAAGAAAATTTGGTCTTTAGACATTTCACTGGTTTCTTAGTGTCAACTTCGGGATGTTTCATACTGGACAGATTTGCTGTAAATGACCCTGAGCAAAAGTCCAAAGCATTCTCCATTGTTAGTGAATTTTTTGATAAATGTCTTCATATGTTAACCTCACCAGATTTAGTGATTAGAGTTGTTATTAAAGATGCATTAGCCAACGAATCCCACTCCTCAGTCTATCAAATGTTGGCAAACAAATTCAAGACAAGTGCACACTACTATACCGATAAGAAATTAGTCAATTCTGAGACCATTTTATATTTCGAACAATTATTGGTAATTTCTACTTCAATGATAACAGTTAAAAATGATGGAGACTTTGTGTTGGTTGCTATTTTGCCAGAAATAAGTCAAACATTCATGAAGTTTTTGAGTATGGTTGAAAACAAGGCTGATATATTAAGATTAAAATTACGTTTCTGCAAACTAACAGAAGCAATTGAAACAGATAAAGTAAGATCCGGTATTGCTGGTTCATTCAAATTGAGAAATACCTATGCCAAAGCATCATGTGAATGGCTCGAACAAGCTGTATTCCATGATATGGAAGATGAAACGGATTGTTGTTCACATATGGACAGTACTGATAGATCCATAAAGGCTGACAATCACTCTTTGGAAAGTAAGAAAGACACGGAGTCCAAGAAAGATAAGTGCAAACATGGCTGTCACAAATCAAGCAAGTCATTGGAAATAACTTACCTCAATATTGACTTGGCAGCTCAAAGTTCGAAGACTTTATCTCTTCAATTGGAAGAAATTGTTCTTGAAGTTCCTGAAGGTATCAAAGATACCGAGATCAAGAAATACAAGGATCTTGCTTTTGGTAATTACTTCTCATTGTTTTACAAGGTCATCCAGAAATATACCAATATGGATTTGAGTACCAGTAAATCTAAGTTCAAGTTGAACAGCATTCTTGATAATGTTTTAAAGTGTATCTCCAATATTTTACAATATGATGTTGATATTGGAATGCAGTTTGTCTTACCATTAGGATATCATGAAAACAACAAGATCAGATCCATCTTTTTGAATGTGTTTGCAAATATGTTAGCATCTAGACAATTGAGATCAACCAAGGAAGAATTCCCAGAAGAAGTCATTCAAGAAATTTCTGAAATTCCTGGAATTTTTGGAGCTATTGCTGAAGTTGCCTCTTCGTCAGAATACAACTTGTTGGCATCTTCATTGTTTGGTATTTTTAGTTACACCAAGAGGCTTGATGTCTTATTCAGAGTGTTAATTAAAGACGAAATTAATAATGTCACAAGATCTACTGATATCTTTAGAAGAAACTCCACTTTGACCAGATTGTTGTCAAATTTCGCTACTAATCATGGGCGTGATTATTTAACTACAACCCTTAAGCCATTCATTGAAGATTTGGTTCTGAAAGAAATTATGGTTGAAGTCGAGAAAGCTGCTGATCCTAATGATACTAAAGTTTACCTTCAATATTTCACTAAGTTAGTTGATGTTATTGTTGGATCCGCCGGTTCAATTCCTGTTTCATTCAAGTTTATCTGTGCTGAAATTTACAAGTGTGTAAGAGAAAAGTTTGAAGAAGCTTCTTTGATTGCTGTTGGTTCTTTTATTTTCTTGAGATTCTTGTGTCCAGCTATAATCAGTCCTGAATCCTTTTTCAATATCGAGGTCGAAAACGTCAAGGTTAAACGTACCTTGATGCAATTGGTCAAGGTTATTCAAAACATGGCCAATGGCTCTTTATCTTCATTAAAATGGCCCGGTTTAAGTTCTGAAATGAACGAATTGGCAGAATTGAACTCTCGTATTGGTAACTTTTTGATGCGTGTATCAACAGAAGAGATTTCTGAATATGCATTCCAAGTCACTACTGAGAAGCCAGTTCCTGAATTGAGATACTTCCATAAGTTTATTTACCTGTTCCTCTCTGAGATCAAGCTGAAATATGTTTTAAATGACTCTCTTACCGGATCTAGTTTACAAGAACATATTGATATTGTGAGAAGACTAGATGCTGTTGCTAAGGAATTAGGACAACCAAAACCTTCAGTCCAACTACAGATTAGAGCTCCACTAAGATCAATGGATCCTAACAATAGTACGAGAGATCAGTATAATGATTTCATGACCAAGATGTCTATGAAGTATGTGGAAAGATCTGATGTTCAATTGATCCACAATTCGATTTTCCCAGATGGTACTCCAGTTATCGTCTTGAATCTCAAGTACTTGAAATGTGTTGATAATGACACAGACTATTTGGTCCATAAATTGTTTGAAACTGCTTGTCAAATCTGGGATAATAAATTCTACATGTTGTTTGATTTCACTGAATATCAATACTCAGGTGATAGAGGTATGGCATATGCAGAAAAGCTTAGACAATTGGCACCAGAACCGATGTACCAAAATTGTATCAGAACTTATTATTTCAATATTCCAAGATCTCAACATGAAACTATTCTTAACACCATCCATACATTAAGATTGAATTCCTTATTCATCAACACCAAATTATACGTGTACTCGCAAGTCGATTCACCAGATATTGTTAACAATCTTTCCTTAGATTCATCGACAGTTGCAATCAGTAAAGACACAAGAGTTATCTTCAATAACGTAAAGTTAATTGACCCTGTTACTGGTTCTGAAAATGCAGTCAACCTAAGAATCGGAAGAAAGTGGTTACAACTCTATTCTCAAAAGAAGATTGATATTGATTGTGCTGATATTGTTACCAGGTCTTTCACTCCAGTGGATATTTACAGATTGAGTGATATTTTCAAGTGTGAAATTTCCCATACTACACAACAAAATGATGAGTTCACTATTTTCTTGAATTCAGGTGACTATGTGCTATTAAGATCTAGTGAAAGACAAGAAATTTTGAGATTCTTATATTTCACTACCTCTAGATTGGCGAAGAAAACTGCCTATGATGTTGAAGGAGCAGGTGATATCATTGGTAAGCGTTACATGCATTGGTTCGGAAGATTATATAATATTGTATTCCAAGGTTTGTTGAGTGACAATGACCAAGTAAGATCTTCATCTGCTTTATTATTTGGTTCATTATCCTCATATTTCGATATTGATTTTGGTATCAAAATGAGCCACTCAAAGTACATTCAATTCCCAATTAACTCTGTTGATTTTGTTTACCAGGTATCTTTACACTTGGCCCAAAACTACCCTCTGATGACTTACAGATTCTTCAAGGCATACTTTGACAACTATGATAAGATCAATCCTCTGAACAAATTGACTTCTATCATTTACATTGCTCCATGGATTAATAATATCTACTCCCACATTTGCTTAGATAAAGTAGGTGGTGTTGAGAAGACAGCAGAAATAATCCGTCAATTATGCCGTATTTCTGCTGCCAACAAGGAGAACATTCCAATCATCAACGACTATATTTGGAAACAGTTATTCTTGGAGACTCGTCTTTTGAAAATATTGATCGACGAAGTTATTTCCTTCTCTATCGATAGCAAGAATGATTCACCAACTAACTGGTCTTTTATCATCACTATTATTCATCCTTCCATCGATGTTTGTGGTGAGATCATTTCCAGATTATTGAAGAGTGTTACCACAATCAACAAACACGATTCCTCGATTGCCTTACAGTCCAAATTGTTCGAAATCAGAATCATGATTAAGATCTGTATCACCTTATTCTTCAACTCCTACGATTTATCCAAATTGTATTTGGGTGATATTTTCTTCCTTATCAGTTTATTTATTGACAACAGTCTCTTTGATAGCTTTGGAGGCACTGACTCATCTGCTCAAAGTGTCAATGGTAACAACTCCGCTTTAGGTTCAAACAATAATGAATTCGGAAGGGATCTCCAAAAGTTGTGTGTTAACATGATCCAATCCTTCCTTCACAAACCAAATTTGACTCATCATGAACAGAATGTTGTGGATCAAACCATCCAGTACTTTAGTGACCAAAGAGCTAAGATGCTTTTCGGTTTGACCAGAGATATTTTGACTTCAACATCTGACCCAGTCCAGATCTATAACAAGATTTTGAGTTTTGAAATGTTGTGTGATTATCTTAATGATTTCATGTTCTACATGGGTGATTCAGATAACGATAAGTACAAGTGGAGAATGAGTTGGTGTTCTAACTCTATTGATATTGCTTTCTCACACAACTCCATTTTCCAAGCCAGATCTATTTTGATTGTGGGTATTTTATCCAAGAATGGTGTGAATGATTTGATTGCTTACAAGTTTATCAAGTTGATTGCAAGAGGTGAACACAAGAGCTTGCTGTACATAACCAATGTTACCTTCTCTATGACAAGAATCCTTCAAGGTATGCCATCAAACTCAACTCTTTTGTCCATCATGACATGGCCTGTTTTTGGATTCTGTGTTATCAATGTTTCTGTGTTATACCAACCATGTGCATTGTGTTTGATCAATACTATTATCAAATTGTCTGAAAACTCTGAAAACTATGTGGAAAGACTTTTTGAAGAAAAAGAATCATTAGAACCTTTGGTAACTTGTTTTGAAGAGTCCCAGGGTCTTAAGGTCACAAGAGATAACTTTGAAATCCATGTGCTTTTCATCTTGACCCAAGGCTTGAGAGTTAGTCAATTTAAGCATACTAGTTTGAGTTACTTGAAGAAATATTTCAAGGCAATTGCACCAATTGGAAATGTTAAAGACTCTCAGAGTGAAAGAGAAATTACTTCTATTACTCCAAACTCTGCTATTGGTGATTTACTGAACATTCCAACCAGTCTTGGTAATTTGCTGAGCAGCTCATTGGGAACTAGACAAAACTCTCAAGTTTCTCTTCCTAGAGAAACCCCTCCATTGGATGTCACCACTGATGCCCACAAGTTGCAAATCAGATCATGTGAATTCATCAGTTACTTAGTGTTCATCTATTTGATCACCGAAGAAAGTGAATTCCTGGAATATTTGGAAGAAGTTGGTATTAGTACTACTTACGTCAAAGACAAGCACGAAACTTTCCCATCGGTGATCATTGACTACCTTGTTCTGGGCTCTTTATCTTCAAAGGTCACTCTTATTCAAGCAGCTTACTTTTTCACCTCTGATTCTGTTGATAATCTTTTCAGTGCCAAGTTCTTGAGACTTTACGACTACTTGTTTAGATCTGAACAGGAAATGAGTAAATGGGTATACCATATTATTAAGCCTACATTGAACGAAACTTTGATTAACAATGTCAATTTCGATGTCATTGATACTATTGCTTATATTCAAGTTGCTATAACCACTGGTGACTACTCAGCCGAGAGATATAAGCAATTGGTGAACGATTTCTTGGATGAAAATGAAATTTCTTTCATTAGAGATGTTAAGAGAATGAACATTTTGGATGCTATTCCAACCGAAAGAGGAATGGAAGTTATGCTTGGTGAAAATATAAGAAAGTTGCAGGTTATGTCTTACAGATGTGCTTGCTTATATGTTGAAGGATCTAAGTTGGAAGATTAAGAAAACTGCCAGATTCTAAGATATCTTGATATATCAGTTCCTCAAATAGATAAATAAATTTTGGGACATGATATACAATTTAATGTTACGATTATAAATATAAATATACATTTAAATGATTTTCATGATGATACTGTAGGAAAAAAAAAAGAAAGATTAAATATAATAAGTATTGCAAATGTACTAATTACAGTTCAATTATTACAAAATGATCTTTCGATTTCGATTAACTCTATAGATTTAGTGTACATTATTTTAAAATATTGGGCTTTTGGATAAATCCTCCAACGGATTGACTGATAAGTTATTTTCGTATGCTCATTACTTCTTGACATGTTGCTTGAGACGAGCTTGATTTTCAATATCTCTTCTTTTCAATCTGAACAATAACATGGTTGCTCTTGCATCATCGACAGATGAGTGTGAACCTTGTTGAATAGTTATTTTCAAAAGATGCATAGCCAATTTCTTTAGGGCAGGAATCTTTCCTTGGGAAATTTCCTTAAATCCTGGGAACTGGGATGTGTCTCTAATCATCAACTTTGGGTGTGAAAGGAACAATGATTCCAAGTCGTTATGTACGGCATGACCCACTAAAAACTTATTAAGAAGCAATTTGGAAACATCAGCTTGGGCTTCTTGAAATGTGATAGCATCGACCATATCCTTTGGGGTAACACCACTAACCCAAGTTCTCCAATCAGTGACCCTTTCCTTAGGTTTAACATATTTGTCATATACCACATGTCCGTAGAAGTTAACAATAGAAACTCTAGCTAATGCTGATTCTGATCCGTTTTCTCCAACACCCACAAACTCACAATCCATGGCTAAGTATTTACCTGGACCTCTTTTACGGGCATCGTTAGACTTTGGTTCAACCTTAACAGCTTCTCGTATGATGTCTGAATCTTTTATATCATTTTCATTCTTCCATAATGATGCTTCAAGTGGTCCCATAGAGATGCTCTCTGGTTTAGGTTTCTCCACTTCATTGGAAATCACCTTTTGTACTTTACCTTTGACATTTTTCGGTATGGTTTTGGACTTCTTGATGACTTTGCTGGTGGTTTTGGACTTTCCAGAGTCCAATTTCTTACTTAATTTCTTCCAATTCAGCGATAATGCCATAATGTAGTCACTGTTGTTAGATAAGATGAGATGCCTCTGCGAAGATTCGATGAGTTGAACTGTGCGAGTGCGGATAGTCTTTTTGCAACACTCTACAAGGGGTGGAGTGTAACAGTGACAACAACTAAAACTATTGTGTAAAATGAATTTGGTGCTATGAAGTCATGGAATGGTACGATAGACTATACAGAAATATCTACCGGATTCACCATGTTTTGTTTCTGTTCTACATAATAGGGGGTTCTACTGTTAGATCTTTACTGTTGATCGTCACTCTATATTGAATATATACATAAGACGAAACTAATAAGACTCTCTGTGATACTTCGTAGGATCGGAACCGGCCGTCTCAAGTACCATCAAGCCACCAGAACGCATTGGTTGTGTAGCTAGAAAGTCTCATCACTCTATAAATGTCAGAATTTATAGACCTATCAATTATCCTAAATTATTCGACTATTCTTCATATTTTATATATTTACGCCACAAGAAGTGGCTGATTTCTTCATAGTTTCTTCATTCTATTGTCATTTCATGTCATTGAATAGACCTGTAATACCCATTGTAATTTTTCCATGATCTCCTCACACTCTGTCACATTCACAGCTTCCAAATCATACTTTTTCTTTATTGGTTCTTTAGAGTTATCCAGATTCTTTTGGATAACAATCTTGAAATGGTTGGGGTTCTTACTATTTTTATATTGTTTCATCTTCACAATCTGTGTAATATGGAAAGATGAAGTTTTCATCATCAGCTCCTTGTAATAATTGTTGTAGTTATAGTAATGTATATGGTGATGGGTGTGACTATGATTACTGGTATTTCCTTCAGTTTGATTGATAAATGGATTTTCACTTGGGTTCTTCTTGAAAACGATATCATCAGATGGTGTCAAATGAATATAATCACCATCTAGAACCAAAGATTTCTCAATCTTATTAAGAATAGTAGTCTTCTTTCTGTACACCTTCCATTTATAGTAAATGGTATTGAGATTGGTAGGTAATGATGGATTCTTTCCAGTCATGATATCATCAAGGTATTTATTGGCTGTGATTTGATTCTTGGTTAATGCAGAAGTCAAGCCGGATTCAGGTCTAGCCTTCTCTAAAGTAGGTTGGGAAGATTTGGTTTCCTTCAAACTCAAAGTATCAAACTTCTCTTCTAATTGTTTCTTGTCAGGAGTAATATTCAGGAATGTCGATTCGGAAGGAGTGATATTAGAAACAATCATCAGATTAGACTCTTGGATTTGATTGACCGGGTCCATAGATGGAACAAGAATCATTACATTGTATCTTAAACCGCTCACTTTATCATTCATTGATAAAACCTTGGTCTGCATCTCTCCATTAGTCCGTAACATAGTTTGCAGCTGATGCTTAGGAATTCCACTTACCACTTCTTTGAACTTATATTTTGGTGGTAAACCGTGCTTGTTAGAGAAGTCCCTCAAAACTTGACCAATAGTACTATTTTTGGATACGTAATACAAGACTCCATCCAACAGGGTCAGATTCAATGGGAAATTCAAAATTCTTAATTCCACTCTCTCATCTGCTGGTATATCAGTAGCTATAGTACTTCCACTCACAATCCCTCCTATATTTCCTTCCTCCCTTCTTTCATATGCCGCCAAGTTCAGCTTTACTTCTATTGGAAGAGGTGTTTGCGATTCATTCTTCTTAATTTCATCAGGATTGGTGACTTTACACAAGGCAATTTCTTTGGGATTGTTATAAGAAGATAAATCTCTTGATCTTTCAAGAACCCCAAAAGATCCATAGTTCTCACCATCTTCATCCACCAATTCAAATCTCCAATGGTTTGGATTAAGAAAAGTCAAATCATCTACTGAGTCCTTAAACTCTGGTAATTTGGACAAGGTAAGTAAAACAAGCCCAATACAATCGACAATAACTATACTTTTGCTGATCTTTAGCTCATGAAGAGTTGGCTTGGTTTTTGGAGGAATGAATATATTGATACTAATCTTATCATCCAGCAACACAGTAGGCTCAGCAAACGAATAGTAAGCTAAAGGGTAAGTGTTAATAGATTTGTATCTCTTTTGGATCAAGGAACTCAAATTAGAAGGGGTATTATTTGTGGTCTTCACATCAAGTTTATCAAAACTGAGTGATGGCTTTTTATATGAGGAGATGCTTTTTACAAAACTGGGACTTTGTGCTTTGTTCTGATATAATGATGCTTGAGACTTGAAATTGGATGTTCCAGAAGTTTTGGAGAGACTCTGTTCAAATGAGCCAACTCTTTTCTTCTTTTTCTTATCTATCCTAAAGGAGTTGGTAGTTGCTGCATTGTTGTATGAGTATGAATTCGATGTACTTGCATCGTATGAGTTTAAAAGTATCGAAGAATCCAAAATCGAGTCAGTCTCTATGTCTGTAAATGCAGAATCAGTCGAAGAAACTTCATCTTCATACTCATATTCATACTCATCAGTGAGATCACCATCATCTTCTTCGAGAACTACTTCTTCCACCTCCATCTCTTCTAATTCCAATTCTACTTCATCATCGTCAAATTCATCTAATTCTTCTGCTTTCTTACTCTCCCAGTTATGAACAACTTGACCATTAGCATCAACCGGGACACCAAAATCGCTATCAATCGTAACCAAGTCACTATTATCTATAGGTTTAGATCTTCTCGATCTTCTTTTTTCTTCAGTTTCTGTGGCATCACCATCCTCAGTATCTTCATTGTTTAATTCTTCTTCTATAAGTCCTAATCCTTTATCTACCGTTGGTTTGAAAACCAGGGTTTTAATTGATCCATCACTATCATCCGAATCTATTTCTGTTTCCTTTCCTTTTGAAAAAAACCTAGCTATACCGGGGGTAAGTTTTCCTTTTGATTTTTTTCCTCTTATGGTTTTGGTGTAATCTAGATCAAAACTGGTGGATTCATCTTCTATGGCACTTACTATTTGATTTGTGTCCACGTCTTCTTCATATTCTAAACTTTCACCTCGAGAGTCATCAAATGTATAATCAGTCGACTTAATTGGTGATACTTGATCTTCATCATCTTCAATTTCTTTCACAACTGGTTCAGGCTTTTCTTCTTTTGCTTTCTTACGCTTTAGCACTTTCTTCTTACGCTTTTTCACAACAGGTTTTCCTTTAGTCCCATTTTTTTCTTCTGGTTTCTGTAATGCTTTATGGACATGTCTTGCCACTTGGAATGCAATTGGTGGGGAATCAGCCAAATCAACGTTTGGTACTCTGATGGTCACATTATTACTGGTCTCTATTTCAATTGGCTTTATTATGCTGGATGAATATTTATCGGAGCTCTCTAAGACAAGATAAGAAGCTCTTAGATGCGCTAGGAGATGGGTTGATTCAAACGGAAATGCCATGATGTCTTAAGGCATACCTAACGCGTTATTGGTTTGATTTGGTTTAGGTGAGACATAATAATAATAATTAAATATTTTGGCACGTGACGAGACCAAAAAGGTTACCTGCACACAACTCCGCCCACCAATACCTTCTAGTTTTATACTACAGGGGGTCAATAATCTCGAAAAATGAAGATCTTACTATAAAGATCTAATTTTGGGTACAGTCAGTGTTAAGGATCCTTGGCAAAGTTCATTCAATAACTCCGATGACCTTTGTTAATCCCTTCAATTTTTTTACGTGACCGCTCTCTCCTAAGTCTCTTTTTCTAAATCCTCCTACATATGGGGGATCTATTTTTGATGCAATAGTTTGAAAGATTCGATTACTTAAGACAAAATCCCAATTTGGGACACCACACAAATATAACGAGTATTCTCTCAGAAAGTGTAGAATAGAAATAATGGGCACCCACTAACAACCAGCGAAATTTAGAAGTTGTAGTAGCAGTTTAGTCGCCTTTGACTCTTGATGGAAATTCATAATATTCCGAGCCCTGCCTGCTAGATTTCTTGTTCCCCAAGGTCAAATAACAAATATAGTTGAAGCCAATTGTTAGTATTCCACCTGGATCACGTGGTCAGTTCGGCCTACTCGGAGGATTGCTTGCGGATATAACCGGCTACCAATAGTCACCTAACACTAGTAAGCCTTAACTCTACCTCTTGCTTCGGAATAGTATCCGTATTATCCCTCTTCTCCGTATAACCCCCCTACTACCTTTGGGTTTGCGTACCCCTATCCACTACTCGTTTCAAATCACGTGACGAGTGCTGCTGGCGGAGTATAGCAAGATCACAATTCAACCAGTTTCATCTTCAACTCACACTTCCTCCACTAAACAATAACAAGCAAACTTCTTCATCTGCTGTATTAGTATTATGCACTTGTGAATGGGGTCAATTAACTGCAAAGAGAATTGATTACTTTCCCTCATTGATTATTCACATTTTCACCTGTTGCTATTGTAACGATCTGTCAAGAGTTTACATTATTTTGAAACAGGTTGAAAGGTTGATTATTTAGTTTGATCAAACCATCTTGTCTTAAAGTCATGTCAATGGATAACCATACACATTTACACGAATTGGAAAACGAGCTAGATACCATATATAACACGTATGTCAATCCAAAAAACAACAACAGTGACGACACCTTAGATTCAGAAAAAAACAGAGCACCAAGTGCCGAGATATACAAGTTTAAACAAAGTGATTTGCCACCAGTTCATATTTCATCCAGATTATCTTCAATGCAAGTAGACGAAGATAACGATATGGCTAAAAGTGCTCCTTTGAGCCCGTCTTCCAATTCTTCATTTGACTTCAACGTGAATAATAGAAAACATCCTGCCATGACAAATTCTTCTTTGAATGTTTTGGTAGGAAACGACAGTGTGGAAGCTGACATTAAAGCCATTGTCAACGAAGCAAACGATGAAATTGCCCAAACACCACCACAAGAAGACTGGAATGAAAAAGGTGCTGCCGTAAGAAGTATTCAAAACGGCGATAGTTATAGAGTCGTCAAGAGATCAGTGCAGGATTTCAAATTCGGTAAACAACTTGGTGAAGGTTCTTATTCAACAGTTGTTCTTGCCACTGATAAGCATACAGGTACTGCTTATGCTTGCAAAATTTTAGATAAAACTCACATCATTAAAGAAAAGAAGGTCAAATATGTTAATATTGAAAAACATGCCTTGAATAGGTTAAGAAATAGAATGGGTGTCATTGCTTTATATTTTACTTTCCAAGATAAAGCTTCGTTATATTTTGTTTTAGATTATGCTGCAAATGGAGAATTATTAGCATTAATCAAAAAATACAATACTCTTAATGAAGAGTGTGTTAAACATTTTGGTGCTCAAATTTTAGATGCTATCAAGTATATGCACGATAATGGGGTTATTCATAGAGATATTAAGCCAGAAAATATCTTGCTTGATGATAAATTAAGAATTCAAATCACAGATTTCGGTACTGCAAGATTGTTGGAAAAGAAGAACGATGAAAGTGAAGAATATCCATTAGATGTTAAAGCAAAGTCTTTTGTCGGAACTGCGGAATATGTTTCTCCAGAACTTTTGGAAAGCAAATACTGTGGTAAACCAGGTGATATTTGGGCATTCGGTTGTATTATCTACCAAATGATTGCTGGTAAACCACCTTTCAAGGCAACTAACGAATACTTAACTTTCCAAAAGATTACCAAGTTACAATATGCGTTCAGTGCTGGTTTCCCCACAATTATTAGAGATTTGATTAAACAAATTTTGGTATTGCAACCTTCAAGAAGAGCTACAATTCCAATGATTGAAAATCACTACTTCTTCCAGTCTGTCAACTTCAATGATTTCGACCTGGTATGGTATAAGGAACCTCCTGAGTTAGGTCCTTATAAGATGACTGCTAAATCCATGGCCAAAATGCCTGAATTAACTAAATCGCATTCACAACAAATCCTTAAGAGACCAGCAAAGCCTATTAAGCCAGAGCAAAGGGCTATCAGTGAAGGAAATGGAAAATTGGTTAACCCAGCTAGCGCTGCTGCGTTCGTTTTAGGTAAAAAGAGTAATAATTCTGAATCCAGCTTGAACAGTAGTGATTCTCCATTAGAACCAGATAGCTCCACACCCACCACTACATCTTCATCTACAACTGCAGCTAGAACTGCTTCAGTTACCGACCATGCACCAGTCAGAACACCAACTGCAGCTGATTATATTCCAGGTACAAATATTTTAAGACCAACAGTTAGTACAAGAGCTTCTTTCAGATCTAGTGCAGCACAGAAGAAGACTCCAAAATCCAAACCAAGACCTAAGATCATGGAAGTAACACCATTAAGTGCAGTTGAAATTGCCTGGGCTGATTTCTTGAACCATGCCGATGAAAGAATCATTAAAATTGGTCCTGTTCATGCAAACAGAGAAGCAACAGACTCTTTTGAACGTAGACATAAAGGTTTATTACATAATGCACCACTTGGATTGGTCAACAAAATCCAAGCACCAAGAAGTTCTACAAGTTTATTGTCACAAGTTGTTAACGGCTCTTCTGCGGGTTTACGGTCCTCAGTCAGCACAACTGCAAGTGAACATTATGATGAAACTGATGCAGTCTTCAACTACTTAGAAATCGAAGAAGTTCCTGAAACTAATGAAACTGAAACTTCTGAAAGTACACCATCAAGTGGTGGAAGCAAGTTTGGAACTTCTGCGTTACTTAAAAAATTACGTATTGGCCATGGTCATGGTCATGACAAAAAGGATGGTAGTCCACATGATGATAGTTCATCAAATGGAAGTACTCGTCACCATCCTTTGGACAAAGCGAGATCTTCTACTTTGGTTATTACTTCCCATGGAAGAGCCTTGATTTTCTTGAGAACTGATTATGATAGTACCGCTAAATTAGTAAGTGAAGTTAGGTTGGAATTCCCGTTCATACAGATCAAGGAATTGGTTTCCTCTAGTAATAAGTTCCAAAAGTTATTGCCAACAACTGGAGTTTTTGCTGTTGAATCCACTGATACTACTTTTGTTTTTGAAGTTGAAAAGGTCGAAGTAAACCAATGGACTGAAGCATTAGCAAGATCGAAGATCAATCAAACAGAAAGATTGAAAGCACAGAATGAACCTCCAGCTAAACCAGAATCGAGTCCAAGAATTCAACAATCACCTAAAATGGTACAATCACCTAAAATGGTACAATCACCTAAAATGGTGCAGTCACCAAAACTTCAAGAAGCACCAGTTTTCACTCATAGAAGAACTGTCAGTGCTGGAGTTGAAGACAAACTCGAAAAGCCAGAAAGACCAACTGCCGGTAGCTCAAGTAATCCATCAACTCCTAAGACCAGAACAATGGATCCAAAAGGTACTCATATGATGGCTGCTAAGTTTAAAAATAGATCTTCTAGTACAAGACGTAAACCACCACCTCCTATCAGCACTTCTCATGGTCTCAGTATGTCAACTGGCCTTGGGTCTGATGTAAATGGGAACGGTAATGGTTTGCAGGCAGCCGTTTTAGCAGTTTCCAATAACCCAAATGCCGTTTCTAGTCCAACATATAGACGGTCCAGTTTTACCAAAGAAGATAGATCATCCAGGCACAAAAATATTGCCATGAGAACCTCTAGTCCTCCTACGACAGGTGCAGTTACATCCAAAAATTCCAAATTTTTGGCTCGTAGTCAAAGAACTAAATAAGTCTTGTGAGATTTAATCACACATTTTAGTAGACAAAAATTGGATTTTCTTTTGTAATTGTCCAAAGAGATTATATATAGTTTGGGAGTTTATCGTATATATGAATTTTTCAGTTAACGATCAAAGTAATTTCATTAAAATGAAGTCCAGGTTTTATTGGTTTTTGATGTAGCTTTGAGCATT
Source organism: Suhomyces taliae (assembly GCA_030572155.1). Lineage (NCBI taxonomy): Eukaryota > Fungi > Ascomycota > Pichiomycetes > Serinales > Debaryomycetaceae > Suhomyces > Suhomyces taliae. The sequence goes on along the minus strand of JAJLZJ010000054.1, from coordinate 60,266 downwards.
TTGACACATCGGGAGTGCATATAGAAAACCTAATTAAAATATGCATAGTTAGATCTTTTTTGGTTGCAAAGGGAACAGTTGCTTGCTTTATCTATAGATAACAAAGTGATGTGGAAAAAAGAAGGCTTCGAAGTAGGTGTAAGGATGTTCTTTAAGTACAGTAGAATTATATGAAACAGTTAGGATTCATCAGTTATTCTACATTGTAGTGGTTATTGACACATTATTCATATTACCAGACAACTAATTAATATCTTCATAGATGAGAAATAGTTGTAAAATTACTAGGTAGAATTGGCTTGTAATCTATTACTCTTTTAGTGATTCGATTAGTAGTAATGCTTGCTGTAGTTTGAACTGTCATAACTAAGTATGTAAAGTCACGTGAAAGCATGTCAAAGCAAAGATTGCAAGCGACGTTGAACACGTGATAGATTTTCATTATTGAGAAAAAGCAGTCACACTCACGTGCGGTATACCCATACTTGGTCTGTGGCCCACCCTCCCCACCAAGCCGCACTTCCATAATTGGTGAAAATTACCCGGCCATAACTCGTTTTGTGTCGCTAAAATTTTCACCTAGTGTGCGGGAGATGGATGGTAGCGAGACCAGTCCTCTGATCAAAAGTGTTTATAAAAATTTTCAAAAGAGGTTTATCTACTAGTACAACACATAAAATGGCTAAGTTTATTAAGTCTGGAAAAGTTGGTATGTATAGCATGAATAACGTTACGAGAACAGTTGAAAGAAGCCATAGATGGATGATAGATACAATTAAGTCATGAAATGAAAAATATCCCATATTCGAAAAGTAGTACAATGAAGAAATGAAAAAAAACTTGAAGAGGCAATAGAAGACAAGAAAACAGGAATAATAAGAGGGAGATGAAACAAGAAACCAAAGAATTGATGTCAAAATAAAACAGATTATTTAACTATCGAAATAGAATGGAACCATAAGTGGAACTCTCTTTCTCCTTACATCTCATCACACTCATGACCTGAATACTAACAGTTATAGCTATTGTCGTCCGTGGTCGTTTCGCCGGTAAGAAGGTCGTCATCGTTAAGCCACACGATGAAGGTACCAAGTCTCACCCATTCCCACATGCCATCGTTGTTGGTGTCGAAAGAAACCCATTGAAGGTTACCAAGAACCACAGTGCTAAGAAGGTTGCTAAGAGAACCAAGGTCAAGCCATTCGTCAAATTAGTCAACTACAACCACTTAATGCCAACTAGATACTCTTTAGACGTTGAATCTTTCAAGTCCGCTGTCACCACCGAAGCTTTAGAAGAACCATCCCAAAGAGAAGAAGCTAAGAAGGTTGTCAAGAAGGCTTTAGAAGAAAAGCACCAAGCTGGTAAGAACAAGTGGTTCTTCCAAAAACTCCACTTCTAAACGTTGTTTAATCTTTTCTGCATGGGTAATAAACAATTTACGATAATTTAGAACCAGGTGGTTCTAGTCTTGTATACTCTGTAATAAACATCGGCCAGTAGTTCTGGCTAGTAATGGTAAAAAAATGCACTCAAATCGAACTAAGTAAGTTCATGAATGTAGATGATGAGTAGAAGCACTTTATCATCCCTTAAAGAAGGGCATGGATTTGTAAGAGATGAGCTACGGCAAATCAGCCAGATTGAGGAATGAAATTGTTATGATTACAAGGCAACTGAAATGGAGAAAATTCGAATCAAATGAAATAGACCAAAAGACCAGTCTTACAACTGGAGTTGCCTGATTCATCGATACCCAATGAGCTGTATTGTTTCGTGATACATTGGAAGTTCTGGCTGATCTTTTGATTGTAGAACCCCAAATTTCACTTTAAGGCTCACAAGACCAATGGTGATTTTTGGCAATCACTAAATTTTCTATGGTCCCTAAACCGTAATGTTTACCATTATGATTCTTTCATCGATACTAAAGTGATTCGCTATTAATTACCTTGATTTCTTATTAGTTTACTATCTACTTACTAGTGGTCTAACCGGTGGTATTTGGTACTGCATACAGTCCACATATTCACCATCGATGAGTAAATCTCAAAAGAATATCAGTCACCACATCAGAATGTCTTCAATCGAAAAGAATATAAGCAATCTTAAGGTGAGCGAGAACGATGCCGCTACTGCTAAGGCCGCTCCAGCCGAATCTGAACAAGTCGTCACTCCTTGGGATGTTGAAGGTGCCGTCGTTGACGGTGAAGCTCAAGGTATTGATTATGACAAATTGATCCAACAATTCGGTACCAAAGCAATTCTGGCTGAAACTTTGGCCAGATTTAAGGAAGTTACTGGTTACGAACCTCACCCATTCTTAAGACGTGGTGTTTTCTTCTCTGAAAGAGACTTGGGTAGAATCTTGACCTTATATGAACAAGGCAAACCATTCTTCTTATATACCGGAAGAGGTCCTTCCTCCAACTCCATGCACTTGGGTCACATGATTCCTTTCATCTTCACCAAATGGTTGCAAGATGTATTTGATGTTCCATTAGTTATCGAATTAACTGATGATGAAAAGTTCCTTTTCAAGCCAAAGTTGACTATCAATGATGTCAAGGGTTTTGCTATTGACAATGCCAAGGATATCATTGCTGTTGGTTTCAACCCAGAAAACACCTTCATTTTCTCTGATTTACAATACATGAACGGTGCTTTCTACGAAAACGTGGTTAGAACTTCTAGACAGATCACTACTTCCACTGCCAAGGCTGTCTTTGGTTTCAAGGATTCCGATAACATTGGTAAGGTCCACTTTGCTTCTGTTCAAATTGCTACTGCCTTCCCATCTTCATTCCCAGATGTCTTGGATTTACCAGACAAGACTCCATGTTTGATTCCATGTGCCATTGATCAAGATCCATACTTCAGAGTCTGTAGAGATGTTGCTGAAAAATTGAAGTATGCTAAGCCAGCTTTGATCCACGCTAAGTTCTTCCCAGCTTTGCAAGGTGCTACTACCAAGATGTCTGCTTCTAACACTACTTCTTCTATTTTCATGAGTGATACTCAAAAGGAAATCAAGACTAAGATTAACAAGTATGCTTTCTCCGGTGGTAAGAACTCCATTGAAGAACACAGAAAGTACGGTGGTAACCCAGATGTTGATGTTGCTTACCAATACATGTCTTTCTTTGTTGATGATGATGAAAAATTAAAGTCTCTTTACGATGGTTACAAGAAGGGTGAAATTTTGTCTGGTGAAATGAAGAAGGAATCCATTGAAGTTGTTCAAAAGTTCATCAAGGAATACCAAGAAAGAAGAGCTAAGGTTGACGATAAGACCGTTGACAGTTTCATGAAGCCACATAAACTTGTCTATGGTCAAAAGGAAAGATTGGTTCCAGTCAAGCCTGCTGCTCCAAAGAAGTAATTGAACCAATTAATAATTGAGATTTTTGGTAAGATCTCACTATGCCACTCTAGTTGGTGATTAGTTAGACATGTGAATATAAATGATTAGAATCGATAAGATATAATTAGAAATAAGTACCATACTGGCATGTAGTGAACTACTTTGTGGGTATTTTTGTTCAGGAAATTGATCGCATATCAGCTGTATCACTACTATACCTATTTAATTACCCACATTGTTTGAGATACATATTTTAAATGAAATCTATCGTAATATTATTATGCTAATTATAAATGAAGATAATCTAACACCATTTGGAGTGAACATTTAAATTTCATACCATCGTATCCCTAAAAACCTTGGTTCTATAAAATGAGTTGTGTTTTTTCAATCCCTCAATTGGCCAAAAAGTATCCAATGCATACCTAATGAAGAGAATGATTTGAGCCAATTAAATGATTTTCTGAATTATCACCAACAATTAATCCAAGACTTTTTGGTTGTTCTGTAAATGTTCGGTATGTACCCCATGTTTGTTATGTGCCACCAGAGACGTTGGTATGCGAGCTATTGTTTTTATGAATGACGCCATGCTAAAAGTGCCCTTGTTGAGCTGTACCGAACATTAATGGACCCTGCTCTATTATGGATACTGCTCTTGGCATTGATTATAAATAAGAATGAGAGTGCAGTTATTTCCCAGTAGAGTGGCGGTTAGGAAATCAAAAAATGTTGCAAAAAAAATCATTCAATGATTTAGGTAGACAACACCTTCTTAACGTTTTCTAAAACAAACATTAACTTATCGAAATCTTCACTGTTGGTATCCTTACCAAACCATCTAGATCCAATAGACAACACAGCGTCTTTAGGATTATCAGAGGATGAAATTAGCTTTCCTATTTGGGTAGCGATAATCTGGATCTTGAGATTGGAATGGTCTCCAACGATAAGACGAGGCTCGATTCCAGCGTCACCGATCTCGGTCGAGATCATTGCGTCGTGATTGATAAATGTTCTTGACGATATAGGTAAATCGAAGGTTGTATCAATAATACCATTAGTATGGACATTGAGAATGATTTTATCTCCTAATTCAATTTTATGAAAGAAGAATTCGGTATCTTTATCATTAGGATATTTAACTGTGGTGGCCACTGTGAATCCAGTAGGATCTTTAACGATTGAAGACATTAGAGGGGAGTTTAGGGTTTTATTATTATGTGGTTGTGTATCTAAGTGAAAGATAATCCTGTATAGGTTGAACTAATGGGTTTTAGGATGGAAAATCACGTGGGGTTGGTCGGATTTGGTTTGTATTTCACTTGTCATACATTTTGCAAAAATGTTGCCGTTCCGTGCCGTTGAGTCGTTCAGTCGTTGAGTCTCGGTGGGGCGCTGGTCCCCATAGTCACGAGCTCACTAATTATATACAGTAGCCCAGACCCATACCTAGAGAATTAAGCCTACCTAATTTAAAACTCGGTCTTTTAGCACATTGGCTGGGGCTATTAAAGGCTGATTAACCATGTTAGGAATCTCCAAAACCGTTTTTATACTTTGTTTCACTTCCACAATAGACTTTTATTGTGCATTTTCGAGTGAAAAATTCAGCCGAATCATATGTCATTTTAGCACAGAAATAGTATGATTCCACCTCTTTTTTGTAAATGGCCCTGTCCAAACTTCGCCGCAAATCACACAACACTGCCTACTCTTTGATCTAGCCAATCATCATAGTTAACCGTCCCAGCCGTACAACGGTAACTGTAGCTATATACAATAGAACCTCTTTCACTTCTTACTCGTTCCTCTAAGAGGGTCCGATTTGTATCCATTACCATCGGATGACAAACTGTGCGCATCAAATGGCGCACCACTGACATAAAAGTGCTCCAGATTTTCTATATAAACTTCATACCATTTGTCATTAATCCACAATTTCAAAAGTAAGAACGATCTTTGATCAACTTAATAATCCCCAAATCAATAAAACACAATGACTACTACTTTCCATGATGTTAAAGAAGCTATCCAAGCATTCAAGAATGGTGAATTCTTGATTGTCATGGATGATGAAAGTCGTGAAAACGAAGGTGACTTGATCATTGCCGCCGAAAAGATCACTCAAGAGAAGATGGCTTTCTTGGTTAAACACTCTTCTGGTTACGTATGTGTTCCATTATCAACCGAAAGAGCCGACCAACTTGACTTACAACCTATGCTCAAAGACAAATTCGACAGACATGGTACCGCTTATACTGTCACTTGTGATGTAGCTGAAGGTACTACCACCGGTATTTCTGCTCATGACAGAGCTTTAACTGCTAATGCTTTGGCTAGAGCCACTTCCAAGCCAACCGACTTCATAAAGCCTGGTCACATATTACCTCTCAGAGCTGTTCCAGGTTTATTGAAAAACAGAAGAGGTCACACCGAGGCTTCCGTTCAGTTATGTGAATTGGCTGGTTTACAACCTGCTGCTGTTATCTGTGAATTAGTCAGAGATGAAGATGGTTTGATGCAAAGATTAGATGACTGTGTCAAGTTCTCTAATGAATACGATATCAAGATCATTACCATCGAACAATTAGTCGCTCACATTAACGAATTGTAAATGACTGGAATTTCTTTACAATATATCTTACCTTTATCCCCATCATAATCATCTCACTTCTTCCCCTCCACAACGACCATTAGATTCTTGAATCTTACCTGTTAATAGTGTTTCATATTTAACGATTATTGTCCTCCTCCTAATTGTGCCTTGAAATTCGGTACCATTTTATATTTGACAATGAATAAAAAAAAATTGTTGTACTTGTATAGACCTCATGAATCAGTACATTTTTTAATATACTTTGTATTATAATAATTAAACACTTTGATGTTTTTAGTTTTGGGTGCAATTTTCTTCCACAGCCATACCTTTGTGGACGATGAAATTTCATTACTAAGCTTTATATCGAAAATTACCTGTGAATGACTACGATTACCAATACAGTTGAATTTCTATCTTTGCTGTTTTATATTTAAATAATCTATCTATTTATACAATAAAACGTCCTAGAACGTTTTGAAATGAGGTTTTTTAAGATGTTTGGTCTTTTAATAAAATTTATTTCTTTTTCATTTGGTTTATTTTAAAATCAATTGGGCCTTTCTCTTTCCACTGACTTCATCCTTAATGGACTTAACATCAACTTGGACCTTATCAAAAACACCAATAGTTCTTTGCTTACCGTTGAAGTCAGTGAAAGTTAACTCGTAAGTATCTTCGTTATAGTTAGCAGAATTGACATCACCTAACATTTCGAGTTTAATTAAACCTTCAACACCAAACTTAGGAACTAAAACAACAATACCATTGTTGAATGCTTGGATAACGTAACCTTCATTTTGAGACTCGTTATTTCTCATAACTTGACCAACGTAGTATTCAATACTTGATCTTCCGGCAAATTGAGCATTTCTATGACGTCTGTTAATGTTTCTAACGATGGTATCCATCTTATTCTTATCTCTGTGACTCAAATCCAAGTTTTCATATCCAATAGCACCTGCCAATTGTCTGTGAGCAACAACATCACAGTATCTTCTAATTGGAGAAGTGAAATGGGTATAAATATCAACTGCTAAACCATAATGTCTGTATTCTGAAACACCATATGATCCACTTGGGAAATATTCAGCAGCCATCATACATCTAGTAGACATAATACGTAATAAAGTGTTGAAGTATGGGTCCTGTTCATCAATAGCTCTATCCAAAGAATCAGCCAATGCCTTAGAAGATTCTAAAGAAATAGACATACCTGGCTTTCTAACACTTAACATCTTGTTAAGAGTTTCGAAATTGGTAGATGGAGGTGCAGCATGTCTTCTCAACATGGCAGTTTGTGGGTATGCATCATAAATCTTTCTGGCAACAGCAATGTTGGCAAACAACATGAATTCTTCAACCAATGAGTTGGTAGCTAATAATTTTTTAATTTCAACTTCATTAGGATCAGAAGTTTCACTATCCATGTACACCTTAACTTCTGGAGAAGCCAAGTTCAATGCACCAGCATCAATTCTTTTTTGCTTTAATTTCTTAGAAAGTTCTAATAAAATTCTCATGGATTTGGTTAATTCATCCTGGTCAGCAGGATCATCAATTCTCATTTGTGCTCTTTCATATGAAAATGCTTCTCTGGATTTAATAATAGATTTCATATACTTGACATCAACAATGTTGGCATTTTCATCTAATTCCCAAATAACAGAGAAAGCAAATCTGTCAACATATGGATTAAGGGAACATAAGTTTGTACCCAACAACATTGGCAACATATCAATTCTCTTGTCTACCAAATAGACAGAAGTACCTCTAGAAGCACCTTCTTGATCTAAGGCAGTACCGGCCTTAACGAAGTGAGTAACATCAGCAATATGAACACCAACTTCATAGTTTCCATTTGGTAACTTCAAGGCATGCAAAGCATCATCGATATCCACACAGTTTGGAGGATCGATAGAACAAACAAGTTTGTCACGTAAATCAACTCTCTTGGCTAATTGTGGATCGTCACTGGCAGTAACATCTGGAACCTTCCATTTTGGACCTTCTTCTGGTAAACATGCAAGAACATTCTTGGAGAATGGTCTGTACTCAACATCATGCTCCAAAAGTAATGCTTCAGTTTCAGCTTCGGCACTTTCGATGGCACCCAAAGCTCTCACGAAATGACCATTTGGATAACGAGAATTAGATGGCCATGAATCCACACCAATGACAATTCTTTGACCTAAAAGTTCCTTGGCCTTTCTAGTTCTAATTCTAATCTTTGGTAAGACCTTGTCCATTAAAATAACGAAAACAGTCTTAGATGCATTTCCAGTATCATCAGGAGAAACTGAGGATGGTGCAATTTGTCCAACATAGTATCTCCATGATCTTCTGATGACACCAACAACTTTGGCAGTTGGTTGTAACTTAGATTCATCAGTAGTGGCAGTAGTGGCACGAACAGCCTCTTGTGCTAATAATAAACGTTCCTTATCGGAAACAATACTAGAAACAGCTGCTGGATCTTCTTCATCTCCATCATCGGCATTGTCATCGGCACCAATAGAACTTTCTTCAAGGATGGTACTAGACGGTTCCTTCCATTTGTCCTTTGGTAATAACTCCACAACCACTGAATCACTATTGAAGGCACGGTTCAAGTGCTTGGTACCCAAGATTAATAATGGCTTCTTGAATGCTGGAGTTTGAACAGTACCTTGTAAGATATTATAAGTAGAGATGTTCAAAATACCTTGATACAAGGTACCGTTCTTGACACCGGCCATGATTCTAGCATCGTTGTAGTACTCTGGGAATGATGTTTCATTGTCATCAACTGGGAAGTGGTGGTGTTCACTAGGAATCAAATCTCTCAAGTCATCGGCATTCTTCAAATCCTCAATGTATTCAGTAAGGGATCTTGCGTCAATCTTTTCGTTCTTGGCCTTGTTACGGTTATCGGCGTCGTTACATATGAATATGATATTGATTTTTTCCTTAACATTATCAGTGTTTAAGTGGGTGTTGTACCATGAAGCCACTTTACGGATAGCACGGTCATTACGATCATTGATTGATTCGTTCTTTTCACGATTGATATAAGTGTTTTCATTGTATTCGTTGTGGAAAACTATGAATCTCTTTTCTTCTGATTTCACCAATCCTCTGACTCTTTGATAAATTGGGTATGATCTGTTCTTGACTTCTTCCAATACAGTTTGAGGAATAATGACATCATAAAAACATTCTGTACTTTCTAACAAGTCAATAGCATGCAAAATAATGTTGGTATCAAGAACCACGTAATGTATTAATCCAGACTTGGTCTTTGCTGGAGATTCACTCAATACAAAGGTTGGTAAGTTACCTTGGGCATCTGGTTTCACTATTTGAGGGCACTTGGTACAAGCTTTGGAATAACATTGAATATCGTTTCTTAAGTAATGTTCTCTAACCACTTTCAAGGCTCCACCGTTTCTATTACGGACAAATACCTTGGAGGTAACAGTCAATCCACTTGATAGTCTTTTTCTTTGTCCTATCATTATGAAGTAGTGATGTATAGTTTGGTGATATTGATCATCGCATCTTTTTTTCTAGAAGATTTCTAGAAGACCACCAGAGGGTGGCGCACGCACGGTTGCAAATGTCTTGATTTGGGTCTACCAGAACAATTTAGGAATGGAAGGACAAAATATCATCGAAGAAATAATATACAGTGACTTGTTACAGAGACTTGTGATCTTTGGTTTCACTGTACGATCTTTGGGGTAACTTATTGTTAGATCGCATGTTGACGTCTTATGGTAAGGGTATTGTATGATAAGTCATCTCATCACTATTGTATAAATGTTGCTGATAGTTTATTAACTGATCCGCTGAGATTGATCTACGTAACTGAGCTAATTCAATTATTACATTTGTTTTTGACTTAGTGATATATTTGGGTCCCACCAGTGGGTCCGTTCTAGTGATCAAATAAATACTACTTAAGACTAATCTATAGCATTGAATGGGTTTAGTTTTCCATTAATTCCAGCACCTTTTGCAATATATAAAAATAATTAGGAATCTAGTAGGCTGGATTGTATATTCTTCTTGCTCCTATGTCATCTCTTCTTATCTAATTTTCTTGATTATATCGCTTATAGTGTTTGAGTAAATTCTTGCAAGGTGACAGATCTAATAAAAACTGGAATAGTTGGAGGAGCCAGCACTGGAGACAAGACCAGAGATGATTCTGATACAAAGTTTACGTTTGTTGTGGTGGCCGCAGCTATAGACTCGTCAAGTGGAATTGGAGTTGGGTCTGGTAAGCTCTCACTGGGTGATTGCAAAAAATCAGACATACGAATACTTCCAGAAAAATCCACTGGAGACGCCAAGGGGGTTAGTTCTAGAGCATCTGGTGAATCGTCTGGGGACTGTGGTGATAGTAGTGGCTCATTCAGTAAACCACCAGTATATCCCATCTCCCCTAAAGACAACTCACCTTCAAAACTGATGGAGCTATGAGATCTCGGGGTTCTTGTAGCTGCTTCAGAGTCATCCAAAATCTTTAAGCGCTCTTTCTCTGTATCTTCTTTGATAACAATTGAATTTCTAGTTTCATCTAGAGATTCAATGATTGAAGTGGTTCTGTAAGCGTTCTTTCTTTTTTTGAAAAAATTAAACAAAGATGGTTCATGACGTAAATTTTTTAAAAATTGTTGAAACCGATGTCTTTTCTTCAGTCTAGGACTAACTTTAAGATGTAATTCAATCGAATCATTAATGGATATGAAATCTTGACTCTCAGTAGATACTGAGTTTTCACTTTTTCTAAAAAAATTGCTTGAAAAATTCGAAATTACTCGACTCAGATACCTGCGACCAAAATTAGGATCGAACAACCGCTCGACTCCAATCGTGTTCAAAGTATGTGGCTCTGCCATAATTGGGCCGTTCATACCTATTTGCACCCACTCACTATAGTTGCACCCATAGGTACAAATATAAAGAGTGGTGTTCACGTGACTATCCCGAGTAGCCAATGAAAATTCTTCCTTGAATTTTCACCTGTATCGGGAACAAAAACGAGCTTTCCAAATACCACTGGTATCATAAATCATTATAGTCACAATGGGTTCCGCTTACACTATCCTCGGTAGATCTGTTCCATCTCACCAATTAGCCGTCGCTACTTTAGGTCTTGTCGTGTTCGTTGCTGTTCCAAAGCCATGGGGTCCAGCTGCTCCAAAGCACCCATCTATCAATGCTAGCTCTCCAGAAGAAGAAAAGTTCATCAAGGAATGGTTAGCCAAGAACTCTCCAGTTGAAAAGCACTAAATTATAGACAACTAGATCCATTGTGGGCCTTAACCAATCATCAATAGTCAATCAGTCGATCAGTCAATCTTATTTAACTATTTTTCCAGCTGAATATTCTGGATTGCACATACACAAAATTCCCTTCTCAAATTATTGCATGGTCATGTCGTCATAGTAGACTTCTGGATAAAGAAGACTACGGGAGATGAATAGAGGAGATTTGTAAGTCTCCAACTGTTTTTTCCCAGTGGTTTCTAGCAGTATTCACTATATTCACCAGTCTGTTCTGGTGGCACGGTCTGTATATTTATAGTTATACACATTTTAGAACGAAATATTCGTAGATGTAGAAAAAATTCAATCAATGGGTCAATAAAGAGAACCTTTAACAGTTTATTTAGTTCTATTTAAGGGTCTGAATCAATTTAATTATTAATTAGTGGTATTAAATAGGGAAAAATGCCCATATAGGTACCAAAAATGGTAAAAAAAAAGTCCTAAAAATGCTATATCCTTAATAATTTAATTATTCTAAATCATCTGTTTAATCTTAGCTCCACTCCAACTTTTCTGTTCTCCCTTAACTCACTCTTATCCCCACCCTACTTAACTCACTAGTTAACTAGCGACTTGAGGCCTTGGTCGTGCACCACACAGGCATCTCATCTACATGAGATGGGATGAAAAATTACGCTATACAACCAATCCAACTACCCCTAAAGATGTCTGCTATCTACAAAGCTTTACAATCCAAGAGCTCTAAGGATACTTCCGAAAAGGCCAAGCACATAAATAGACAACGTTTGTTGGTGATATCATCCAGAGGTGTTACTTACAGACATCGTCATTTAATATCCGATTTATTAGCACTTTTGCCTCATGCTAGAAAGGAACCAAAATTCGATTCCAAGAAGAACTTGTACCAGTTGAATGAAGTTGCTGAACTTTACAACTGTAACAACATTTTCTTCTTTGAAGCCAGAAAGCATCAAGATTTATACTTGTGGCTTACCAAGCCACCAAATGGACCAACTTTAAAATTCCATATCCAAAACTTGCATACTTTAGATGAACTTAACTTTACCGGAAATTGTCTTAAGGGATCCAGACCAATTTTGAGTTTCGACAAGGCTTTCTTGGAAAATGATCACTATAAATTAATGAAGGAACTTTTTATTCATACTTTTGGTGTTCCTCCAAATGCTAGAAAATCCAAGCCATTTGTGGATCATGTGATGACTTTCTCCATTGTTGACAACAAGATCTGGATCAGAAACTACCAAATCAACGAAACTTTAGAAGTTAAGGACAGTGAAGCCAACGATATTAACCCTGATGAATTGAACTTGGTTGAAATTGGTCCAAGATTCGTTTTGACTTTAATCACTATCTTAGAAGGTTCTTTCGGTGGTCCAAAGATTTACGAAAACAAGGAATACGTTTCTCCAAACTTTGCCAGAGCTCAATTGAAGCAGCAAGCTGCCGAACAAGCTAGATCTAGAGCCGATGCCGCTAAGGAAAGAAAACTTAAGAAGAGAAACCAAATCTTAAAGGCTGATCCATTATCTAACGATGCTTTGTTCAAGGAGTAAATCAATGAACAAAAATAAAGTATAATAAATTAATTATGGTTCAACATCTAAAATAAAAATGGTTATCAACATGTTCAGTGTTATAACATGTTAAAACTAGTCAAGCTCATGGGAGTGCCGACTTGGTGAAAGTGTACTTTAATGAAGATTTTGCGGGTGAGAAGAGATTTGTATGTAATAGAGCTTAAAGTCGAAGTCGAAGTAGACATGACTAATAGTAAGTTTTCAAGCCAAATATATCTGCACTAAAATAAAGAATATAGTCGAAAAAGAAAAATCGTAGAGACATGTAGCATTAAGGGACGACCCGTATATATATCTTGTCATACAAGGTATTAAAAGTACGCGAGGTAAGATTAATGATTCATAAGCTTCGAGTACTTGAGCCCCAGAGAATGGTGAATTTCGGTTGTCTTATCAATTAATGAAATTTTATACTGCTGAATTATTTACACAGACCATACATGCTTTGGTAAGATTCAATTACTAACGAAATCCCATTTAACTTTTGGCTTTCTGGCTTTAATTTTTTCGGTTGTTCGTGTACAGGGCATGGCCATACTTTTAAGCTATTTAAGCTACTGAATAAAGTTTTTCACTCTAAATATTATTGTGAAACATAATAGACCTCACCAACTCACCCTCAAATCCTATTAAAAAAATCATTGTTAGTAAATACCTTCTCTGGTTACTTTATTGTGACTCGCGGTAAAATTTCCGTTAATACAGGTGTTGTTCCTGAGTTTTTTTTTGCGTATTGTCTCAATTGTTACCCCTGATTTTTTAATGGCTTTCGATGCTTAGAATAATCTGGCCATAAATTGATATCTGGCAATAAAAATAGCTATTAATAGCTAAATGACACGAGTCAACATTTATCACCAGTACGGATAATGACGGGTAAGGTAAGAGGTAGAGAGGGAGGGGTGAACTGGTAGAGCAATTTAACCTGCTTTTCAGCTTATGACAAATCTTTGCATGTTTACTAACTCAATCGTCCACATTGACGGTATGCACTTTTGACACAATAGACTTACAAAAATCTTTAATAATGCGTGCATCACTGCCTTCTATTTGGATTGCCCTGCATCGAGTATATCGACACTGGTAAAGACAATACAAATTAGGTTAGTTAACATTAGGTACTATTACGCGGTTGACGTGTAATGTCACCTCAACGGTGCTTACGTAACAGCACTACACACTTAAACCCGCCCATTTGGATCGCCATCATCTCTATCAGACATGAACAGTGTCACCTACATTGACATTCATTACACCTAGTTCCCACTTAATTCCGTATTTCCAACAATATGACAGTTATCCTCCACTTTCTTACAGCCCAATTTGGTGATTTCCCCTCCACCACATCCTCTTGTAGTCCCAGTTTAATCTTAACATGGCCCAATGTGGGTTGTACCACGTGATAATATGCACGCTTAACTAATCCCCAAGCCTTTATTCAAAGGCTTGTACCTGAAAGGAGATCTTTATTGATCGTTTGCCAACTTGTTCATTCTTCACTCACTCCTTACTTGATTATTGACGGTAATTTCCAGGGTTACATAAAACTCGAAGTATTCCTCATTTTATTGCCATCTAGCATATTGAAAGTTCATGTTTCCACCTTATAATGCTGAAAGAAAGGAAGTTCCTAATAACTTGAGGGATCAGTTCATGTCGAACTCGAATCCTCGAGACAGCTCCCGTTTAGGAACCCCTCAAGCCTTTCATAATTATCCTCAAAGTGACTATAGTGAAGTTCAGTCGATAAATGATGACTTTCATTTCGGAGGATCTTCGAATCAAAAACAAAATCAGAATCAAAACCAAATCCAAAATATGGATCAAGATTATAATCAGAATCATTATCCAAACCCTAGCTCTTCTAAACAGTTACCATATCCTCCTTCAAACAAAGATTATTATAAACTAGACAAAGAAATGCCTCCACCCCCACCAACCACAGAAATTCCATTACAAAATGATTATGAAATGACCCGTTTCCATGATGGTAGATCTCAACTTCATGCCAATACTAACACTCCATTAATGAATCCTTTCCAATCTACATTCGACTCTCCTTATGAAGATAATCGTCATGATATGTCAAGATCTCAAGTAACCGGCATACCCTTTGGGTCTCCTGATAGAAATCCTGCTAACTTCAATGAATATCCTTTACTAGATTATCCAGATAAACCACAACCTCCAGTACCAGCTGCACCTATAGATGACATAGAACGTAAGATCAAAAGAAACGACAGAAATAGATTAAAGCAACTCCGTCGTAAACCAAGATTTCATTACACCAAATTACCTTATCTTACCATCATACTAAGTACCATTCAAGTAATCGTTTTCATAGTAGAGCTTGCCAAGATGAGTCATTTAACAGGATCAGCTTTCCAAACCAAACCTTATTTTAACCCTATGCTTGGTCCTTCTACATATGTTCTCATTAATATGGGTGCTAGATATGTGCCTTGTATGCATCAAATAGAGGGTATCACAGATGATCCTTCTATTAATTTTCCATGCGCAAATTCAACATCGGTAGATACCAATGTCTGTAACTTGAGTCAATTATGTGGATTGAGTGGAATTCCTTTGGAAGATGATAAATTCATTCCTCATCAATGGTACAGAGTTTTCATTCCAATTTTCTTACATGCTGGGTTCCTTCATATAATTTTCAATCTCTTGCTTCAAGTGACAATGGGTTCAACTATTGAGCGGAATATTGGGTTTATTAAATACTTCTTCATTTACATGTTAAGTGGAATTGGTGGTTTCCTTTTGGGTGCAAACTATTCTCCTGATGGTATTGCATCTACTGGTTGTTCAGGTGCACTTTTTGGTATTATGGCTACAAATTTGATAATGTTCGCTTATTGTGGACGTAAAAATACAAACATTTATGGTACCAAACATTATGCCTTATTCATCTTCATTATGGTTGCCGAAATTATCATTTCCTTGGTATTAGGCTTATTACCAGGTTTAGACAATTTTAGTCATATTGGTGGTTTCGCTATGGGAATTTTACTGTCTGTTTTATTCTTAGCAGATCCATTTTTCGTTTATGTGGATGGTGTTATCACTTTTAATGCCGATGATAATACTTGGCAACAAATGATTAACAATTGGAATCCACTTTACAATTTTGATGATAAAATTGCTTCCAGGTTTTATATATGGTGTGGTGTGAGAGTAGTAGCTTTGGCTTTAATTATCGTTTACCTTACTACTTTAGCCACCCACTTCTTCAATGGAAAACTCAATAACCCTGACGATAAGAACTGCAAATGGTGTAAATATATCAATTGTATTCCTATTCATGGTTGGTGTGATATTGGTGAAGTTACCGTTCTGACATCTGGTGGTTCTACTGAAGCTCCATCAGCCACTAAATTAAATTCAAAACCAACTGGTGCAAGTTCGAATGAAGGTCAAGGTAATATCCACAAAAGAAAAATGAGACACTATAATGATCATATAGTGAATTCTTTTGAAGACAAACCAGCTGCCCAGCCTCAACTTGCCGGATCAAATTCATTTGCAAATCAACAAGCAGTTGGTATTGGATTTTACGTCATTGTAGCATTTATAACCTTCTCTTTTTTGAAGAAGAAATTGGGTTCATCAAGGTAAATATATAGGAAACCAACTAATTTCTAAAGTTGGAAAAATAAACGGGCTAAGAATAAGTTAATAATGTAGAATAGCAAATCTATAATGTTCTGTATATATAAGATTGGGTGTATATGCATTACGTAATCAAAAGCGACATCACACGACATTTGCGACAAACCTCCAAGTTTAAATTTTTTTTCATTCAACTCATACACCAAAGAACCAACTTCAACATGATGATACCATTAACCCGTGCTGTCTTTGCCCCAGCAGCAAGAATATCAAGCATAAGATCCTTTGGATCCACACAAAATAGACAATTTCTTAACCTTTTCGGAAAGAAAGATTTGAAAAAGAGAGATGATATAATAAAGAACCAGGATGACTTCGAAGCCGATCCAGAAAGCAAGATCGTTATATTAAACAAGGAAAACTCTCCTGAATTCAAGCCATTTGACCCAGAAGTCGACATGGCTGATTTCAAGGTCAACCAATGGAAGGATGTTAAGGTAAAACAACAAGAAATTGAAAGCACATATAATTCCGAAAAATTGGCATCTAGTATCGAAGAAACCTATTTTGAATTAAAGGGAACCAAGATAACCTCAGAAAACTACAGCAGCATTGATTTGTATGATTTGGGCTTCAGATTCCAATTTGCTAAAGAATTGCAAAAGAAACTTGGTTTCGATTTCAACGATTATGCATTATCTAAATCTCACAACATGAGCGATTTATTCCAAGAATTAACTAAGGTCATAGAAACCAGATGGGTCAGTGAAAGAAATCCAAACGGTATTGTTTTGAGAGAAGAAGATTTCCAAGCTCCAAACATTTATTTGAATGAAGAACTTAGCGAAGAACAACAGCAAGAAAAGTTGAAGGCTCTCGTGGAACAAGCAAGAGGATCTTCTGCCTGATTATAGTCACACACCTTGTATATATAAAAGCAATTAGACGTTTAATGGAAAAAATGTAGCAAATTCGAAGGAACGAACTGTGAAATGAGATAGGGTTTCATATGCCGTTTCACTAATTTAGTTCTCCACTCAATGTTTATTAACTGATGCTAGTGGTGGTGCTGGTGGTAATGCCTCTAAAATTTCACTAATATGCTTTGTTGAATTAATTCTCATTCCTGAATTAGACTCATCTTGAAGTTGAAGAGCTCTATAGTAACTCCATTTCAATAAAATTCTAGTGATCGAAAAAAAATCAAAATCGGGCCATAATGTATTTACAAACTCAATGGTACAGTTATAGTTGCACTGCCAGAGCATAAAATCACTTAATCTTTTATGACCACTAGTTCTAATTAAAATATCCAAAGGTGGAGAATCTGGTCCAAAATACATAGCATTAGTTAAAGTATCCACACAAATTTCTTTTGAAGCATTACCATTTTCAGCAATTGATCTAATAGAAGAAGTGATCTCATCACGAGAAGTATATGGGAAACATACATTCAATACTTTTTTGGTATCAAAATTTTTGGTTTTAGCTTCCACCATTTCCAAATCCTTGAGAATATCTTCTGGAATCAACAGCCTTTTACCAAGAATTCGAATGATTACTTTTTTTTGATTGGCAAATGAATCTTCATGTTCAGATATAGTTTTCAACCTATCTCTAAGCATCCCAAATAAAGTGTCTACTTCTTCTTTTGGACGATTAAAATTCTCGATTGAAAATGCATACACTGTTATCTGTTCTACCCCCAATTTATAGCACACATCCAACACCTATAGTTAGTAAACCTTGACACAATAGTTTTGGATCACTAAGTAATCTATTTAATAGACTTGCCTCTACCAAAGACTCTGCCCCAGCGTAATGTCCGTCTTTAAGAGCCAAATGGTTCATTTTAGCGTATCTTCTATTTCCATCCATAATAAGCGCTATGTGTTTAGGAACTGGGCCCGTTTTCATCACTGAGATGATTGTATCCTTTAAAAATCCAATGGCATAGCTAGCTAATGGGAATCTTTGGAATATAGAAAGAAGGGATCTTGGTGAAATCATGGTCTTTATCGTTTCAGTGTAAGGAGTAAGTGGTGGGAAGAAATGGCTGCAAAGTGCGAAATATGACGGTTATGTTGAAGGGTGAAAAAAAGGTAACAAACAGAAACAGATGGTACAAACAACTATAATTACAGAGAAAGAGCACCTTACAAGTTGATTAACAACTGATTAAAGTATGACTATTTGTAGGATTCTTTTGAATTAATTTGTCTATAAATTGACCTGTTATTGGACTCCACAGGTGTCCAAAACGACTTTATATGTACAAGTTTTTGTCGATTAAGACAACTTTTTTCAATAGAGAAATTGAACTGCTTCTGATCAAGTTTGATAATATGATTTTAACGATAATAGAAAATCACATAAAGTGGCGAGGGAATTCATCACCAGCTTATATCTCTGGTGATTCTTATGTCAATGAAGGTCAAGTGATAGTTCAGATCTTGTTTTGTATCTCATGGACAAATTTTCAAAGCTAATTGATTTTCATGCGGTTTAGTTACCAACATAATAGGATATGTGGGTATTCTGATAACAACCCAAAGTATCATTTCATTGGTTTTATAGGTCTTTTGGTGGAGAAATCCACAGTTCGTATGACCTTCTTTTCTTCCTTCTTCTTTCTTTCTACCTTTCTGGCATCTTCAATCTTGTTAAGGTACCCCAAATACACCACCACTTCGGCGATCAACACCAATAATGCAAAGAATAAGGATAATAACACTCTATATGAGTCCTTCAATTTCCATGAAGTTTCGGTCCAGTACCAGATGGCATATGCTACACTTCCCACGCTTATAAGGATATTAACAATGGTGGTTATTTGACTTTTGAGCTCTTTATGGGCTTGACTAGGTGATACGTAATCGTTTGATTGTTCATAGAGAGTTTCATGAGCTGGTGATGGATTGATAAGTTGCATGTATTCCTTTTCCTTAGCTTCCAAACGGAGTCTTTCCATAGACTTGACGAACTCAGGAGTCTTTTCCTGTTTAGGCTCTTTATATGATTTGGCCCGGAGTTTGGTGGTTTCTAAGAGTTCAAGAAAGGTGTTGGTAGGATGATAAAGTTGATAAAATTGAGTCAAATTAGTATGGGAAATATACGGTTGAGAAACCAACTCACGAGCAAGCTCAGCATCTATTCCCGATTCATGTATGATCTTTTCCAATTGTGGTGTTATCTCAAACAAAGTCATCTTCTTCTTCGCTGATGTATCTATATAATCAAGCCATTAATTTTCCTATCTGAGATTAAAGTGAGTAAGAAGTCAATTAGTCGCACCTCAAGTATCAGAATTGTCACAATCCTCAATCTACAGGACAACCTGAGACATAATTAAGGGGTGAGTGTGTATGGGAAATATAACCTCATACATTAAATAGTGAACACAACTATTAGTATTTAAGTCCTGGTAATTACCTCTCACTCTTTACAGCTTCCCCTCTCTTACAATTGAATCTTTTGGCCCCCACTCACAGTTCACTCTACCATAGAACCCTCATCTCTATCTTAACTTATCTATTAAGTAGGACAGAGAAAAAAAAAGCCGTTAAATTGTTTACATTTTACCCCGATCGGCTCGTTTGTGATCCGCTTTTTATTGAATCAAATAAATCAGCCAAAATAACTAAATTAAACTCCAACCCTAAACCGCGTACTTTCCAAGAAAGATTACTACGGTTAATGTCTTCGTTAAAACCTAGAAAGAGTACAAGCAACGCGTCAGGATCCTCTAATAATCAGGATCAATTGTCTGAATCACGTAGAAGACAATCCAAAAGGGATGACGCCATCAGAAGAAGAATCGAGAATGATTTAAGTAAGAAGAAGAGAGGTACCACCAGAAGCACTAGAAGCAAGAAGGGTGCTCCAGGAACTGTTCTTTCTTTGAGACCTTCTGAACCAATTATTTGCAAAACTTCTTCTACAGTCTATGAAGTGTCTCAATTAATGACAGCCAAGAGAGAAAACTGTATCTTGGTAGTTAATGATTCAGGTGAATTATTAGGTATTTTCACTGCTAAGGATTTAGCCTTTAGAATCGTTGGTTCTGGTTTAAATGCCAATAGTGTTACCATTGATCAAATCATGACTCCTAATCCTACTTGTGCCAACGCTTCTACCCCAGCTTCTGAAGCATTAACTTTAATGGTTGAAAAAGGATTTAGACATTTACCAGTTTTAGATGATGAAAATCAAATTGTTGGTGTTTTAGATATTACCAAGTGTTACGCTCAACAAATGGAGAAATTAGAAAGAATGCATGCTTCCTCTAAGAAATTATATGAAGCTTTAGATTCCGTTCATACTGAAATGGGTTCAATGCAACAACCATTGCAAATTTATCAATACTTCGAAAACTTAAAGAATAAAATGAATGGTCCAACTTTAGATAACGTGTTAGATGCTACCACTGTTCCTGTTTATACCAGTGTTAAAGCCTCAGTTTATGATGCTACTGTTCTAATGAAGGAAAATAGAACCACTGCTGTTTTAGTTAAGGATACCAAAGAAGATGTTACTGGTATTTTCACCTCTAAAGATGTCGTTTTAAGAGTTATCTCTGCTGGTTTAGACCCAAAAAAATGTTCAATAGTAAGAGTTATGACTCCTCAACCAGATTTTGCCAAATTCACATTACCAATTCAACAAGCTCTTAGACAAATGTTCGAAGGTCATTACTTGAACTTACCAGTAGTAGGTGAAGACAATGATATTATTGGTATTGTTGATGTTTTGAAATTAACCTATGCTACTTTGAATCAAATTAAACAACTTGAATCTTCAGAAAACCAATCCACTCCTACAGAAACCGTCACAAATGACGATGGTGAAGGTCCAGCTTGGAACAAGTTCTGGACTTCTTTAGATAACGAAGATTCCGATTCTGTCCATTCTGATTCTGTTACTGAAAGTGCCCCAGATGTGACTCCATCTGAGTTCCAATCATTTAATTTAGATATCAAACCATCAGACTCAGTTTCTCATGTGGAATCCCCAGCACCAAGACCAATGTCCCACGCTTCCGAAGAAACTTTCACTTTCAAGTTCAAATCCGTAGCTATTGATGGTCGTGTTCATCGTATTTCCTTCAATCCAAACGAAGGTGTTGCTCGTCTTCGTGCTTTAATGGATGAAAAATTACATGCTAAAGATTTTGAACTTTTGAAGGTCAAGCCACCAAGTGATGATGACAATCAAGAAGTATATGCTATTAGTTATGTTGATGATGAAGGAGACATTGTTTCTATTACTTCTAATAATGACTTGATTGAATGTGTAAAGATCAATCAACGTCTTAATAATGATAAAGCTGATCTTTATGTGCATAACCCACATGAACCAGCTCCAATTGATACCATTAAGATTCATACAGAGAGACAAAAGAGAAGAACTTCTGGAGATTTAATTGAAGGTGTGCCCAACAATGTTTTAATTCCAGGTGCTTTAGCAGTTTTGGCCTCATCTGTTGTGTTGGCTTTTGCTTTAAGAAAGTAATTTAAAAATAATTACCTAAAACGAGCCACGAATGCAGTGAATGTGAGTTAAACGCAATTAATTAATGTCCCAAAATTAATATGTCATTCTTAACGATCTAGCAAGACAGATTCGTCAAAGATGATTAGTATTGTTATTTGACCCTCGCAATATATGAGTTAAGAAGTTTAATACAGTATTTATTAGAAAATAGTACAGCTAATGGCCAATGTAGATTTTATGACATGCAGCAACAGTAATGGTATTAGCTCTTACGTGAATTACTAAAAACCATATATTTTACAGCATAAAATTGAAAAAATGAAGGATGAACATGGCTGATACTTTAAGTTTATGACCATGTCCAAAATAAGAAATAGCTGCAAAATATCACGAGTTGCAATCATATAGCAAGTGACTCAGACCAAGGATATGTATGTAATTAATTAATTATATTAAACAAGAGTCAGAAAAGAATCCAAAAAAGAAACTAGGACTATCCTTAGTCCACCTAGAACATTACCTTCACTGTATTTCTATTTTGTTCTTCCTGTTCAACTGCGATTTTAACCGGTTTTGGTTCAACCCAACAATTACCGGAAAAGACAAAGTACATGCCATATTTCCAGCAGTCGAAAAGATCCAACTTTCCACTATCTATCACTTTGAATTGCCGTTTGTTACCGCTTATTTCCTTCATCACTCTCTTATTAATTCGTGTAGATTTATTGGGCTATGATTAGTTGCGCTGTACCGTATCGCCCCGCATAATCAGCCGTTCCATGACTAATCAAAAGCGCCAGAACATCCAAATATAAAGCCGATTAAATTTCACCAAACCCAATCTCACAAAATCAAAGTTATCATTTCTCCAGATAAACCCTCAAACATACTTATCTGGTTGATCCTCCACACTGATATCTACTACCATGACTTCCGCTATAGTGGGTGCCTTAGCGTGCCAAAAGAACCCATTTCTTAAGACCTTCAAGACCAACGTTGTTTCCAGTTTCGAGTATGTTCCACCCGCCACCTCTCGTGACAAACAGAACAAGAACCTGAAGAAAGGAGATGTTACCCCTCCTCAACAGACCAAATATGCCGTCGAATTGGCCGACACCATTCTCTTTCCTGAAGGAGGTGGTCAGCCATATGACCACGGAACCATCGAGCTTCCATCTAACGAGATCATTGAAGTTCAATCTGTCTTAAGAGATAAACTTACCGCTTTACATATCACCGATAGACTAGTTGAGCCAGGAACCGAAGTCACCGTCAATGTCGACTGGAAAAGAAGATTAGACTTGATGCAACAGCACACCGGTCAGCACCTTTTGTCTGCTATCTTTGACACCTACAACTTGGAAACCTTGAGTTGGGCCATGGGTGACATGGTCAACTATATCGAATTGCCTGAAAAGGTCAGCGACGAGCTTGTAGCTGAAGTCAACGAGAAGGTTAATGATCTTATAGTTCAAGGAGTCCCTGTATCTGTGTCTACTCCAGATGCCCATGGTGAAGAAGTGGACATTTCCCACCTTCCTGAAGACTACGATAAATCCAAGGGTATCATCAGAATCGTCAAGATTGGTGATATAGACGCCAACCCATGTTGCGGAACCCACTTATCTTCTACCGCTCAGATCCAAGCCATCGCTCTTTTACATCAAACCGGTGTTAGAGGTGGCCACTCCCGTTTACACTTCCTTTGTGGTTCCAGAGTGTACAAGTACTTGAGACAAGAACACCTGATTCTTAAGACTGTTTCTGGAACTCACCTCTCTTGTATGATAGAAGAGACTCCAGAAAAGGTTGAACAGCTCAACTCCAATTACAGAAAGGCTCTTGCTCGTGAATCTTCTCTCTTGAAGGAAATTGCAGCCATTGAAGCTGGAAAAGTTTTTGATAAATTCAAATCCGGCAAAGAAGTGGATTTCATCTACAGAGCAAGCAACAGTCCAGAATATCTTACCTTGGTGCAAAAGGAATTAACTACCATGATTAATGCCAACAAAGACAGTGGAGTCAATTTGTCAGAAACACACACATTAATTCTTTTAAACGGAGAACTGGGAACCAGTGGTATGGTGAAGGTTCTTGGTCCAAAGGCAGAACAGATCCAAGCTGAGCTTAAGAAACGTATTACCGGATTAAAAGGAGGTGGAAAAGGTTCTTCTTTCCAAGGTAAGATCACCAAGTACGAGAAGGGAGAGTTGAACTCCACCATGTTGTACTTGGAAGAATTATAAGCAATAGATACCATAAACCTTGTGGAAGTATAGAATAGTTTTACAATGATATGATTATCAAAAAGAACACCCACCATCATTTAAAGTTGGTTATGGATATAGAGCTTAAATAGACAAGTAGAATTATATTAAAAGTAGATTATGTTAATACTTACAGACTGAATTAAGGTTTCTCTATTAAATATAAGCTTTGAAATTACTATTATATTTTACATATCAATTTCATTTATGCCCATTGGGCTATTTATTAACAGATGAGGAACCAGCCATGCTGATACCCTCGAAATATTGCTATATACAAATCAACGCTTGACCCAGGTAGGACTCTTTCTGGCCTTGACCTTACCAGGCTTCTTTCTTTCAACAACTCTGGCATCACTAGTCATTAAACCAGCCTTCTTTAATCTTGGCTTAAGTAAAGGATTGAAAACAGTCAATGCCTTAGAAACAGCATACATGACAGCTTCAACTTGACCAGAAACACCACCACCTTGAACAGTAGCAAAGATGTTATAACCACCTTCTTGTGCAATGACCTTGAATGGGTATACCAATTTTTGACGATCAGAATCTCTTGGGAAATAATCAGTAACTGATCTACCATTAATTAAGATTTCACCATCACCTCTAACAACTTGAACTTCAGCAGCAGAGGCCTTTCTCTTGGCCTTACCAAAAGCTCTACCGAATTCATCAAGAGTCTTAATCTTTTGAGTTAAAGTAAGGGAATCAGCAGAATTATTTCTGTACTTTTCTAATGCTTGAGTAACATCTTTTGGCATCAATTGAGAATCAATACTTCTTAATCTATGTAAGGCTTGAGTTAGTTCTTTGAAATGAACAGCCTTAAGTCTGGTACCGGATTGGGTCATTTCCTTATAAGTTTCAAATGAAATAAATTTGGTGGCTCTAAGTTCTTCATCACTAAGAACTCTAGTTGGTAAATTTATATGTTTCCGTATTATGCTATTAAGTTCATTCATATTTTCTTCATGAACTGGGTTACCACCGAAAAAAGTCTTCAACTTTGGAACAACTCTTAATCTATCAGCTTCTGCTTCATATAATCCTCCAAGAGTTACTTCACGACGAATATTGATTCTGGCATTCTTTATTCTTTCCTTTAAGCTTGGTGGAACCAATGGTCTGGTTTGTTCTTGGAGAACGGTAGATGTAGCTGAGAATCCTCTGGTCTGGACTCTCATACCGCTTCTGCTAACTACCTGCCTTAAGCTCATTATGGTATGTATTCGTTACAGTGGTTTCGTTAGTTCAAATGTTGAAGGTCGCTCTGAAAAATTTATCACGAAAATCACGTGACAAAGAACCAACCAAAAGCTAACTCACTTAAAAGAAACGGTAGGGACACGCGATTTGCAACCAGACCTCCAATATTGTAGCATAACATCTTAATGTTTATTTACTGTTGTTGTATTTGGTTTAACATTAGGATCAAGGAACAGCACGCTGAATCACGTGCATGTTCCCTGATTAATCTTATATTAGTTATATACGTATAATACAATGAAGAAAATTAAGGCGTATCAATTCGTGGTTTGATCATTAGCTCCGTTGGGATGTGAGTTCACGGAAAGTAAGTTGGAAATAACATTTGGTTTATGACCATTTGATGTGGAGTCGCTATTATTAAGGATGTCATGAAGCTTGTTTTGTCTAGACGCAACAGGAACACTTGATTGTGGTTCTTGTTTGACCGGAGATTCGGTATTTAAAAGACTCATGATGGAAGATCTCACTGGAGCAGGATCAGATTTAGCAACAGCTACAGGAAGAGCAGGTTGTGGTACATGATCTGAATTCACTGCTGGAACCGATGGCATTACAACTGCCTTTTCTGGCTGTGGTGGTTCCGAAGTAGGTGTAGGAATAGGATTCAGATCTGATGAAAGCAAAGAGCTAATACCCATTCTAGGTATATGTGGAGGAGGAGGAGCAGTAGAAACAGCTTGTGTAGTATTTGCTGGAGCAGTTTGTGACTGTACTGTAGTTGCTGGGGATCCGTGTTGGAATGTACCATAAGGAATATAGGTTGGTGGAACTTGGCTAGCAACTGGAGGAGCAACTGGAGGCTGCTCAGCCGGTTTAGCTTCACCTTCTTGTTCAAGTTTGGTACTTAAAACAGCTGCAAACTTAGCTTCCAATCTAGCATCAGCTGCTTGTGCGATTTCATTCCATCCATTCTTTTCAGCATTTCTTTGGAAATAATTTCTAACCATGGTGGCGGTTTTAGTAGTAAGCTTATCGGCAATCGTAGTCCATTTGGTACCATGTTCCTGAAGTAATTCTGGGAAGAGATTGGCTTCATTTATACTCCAGTAACTAGAGATAGTCTTACGACGTTCCTTTGAATCATCAAAGTTGATCACTCCATTAATTTGAGGCATTAGCCCATTTTGAATTATTTCCTTTTCGACAACTGGCTCAATAGGTGGCTTGAGTTCAATTTCATCATTGACCACAGGTGGTTCAGCTTGTTCAGCTGGTGAAACATCAGCAGATTCATCTTCCCTTTTCTTCTTTTGTTTCTTTTTAGCTGGTTCTTCTACCTTTTCAGCTTCTGGCTTTTTTATTGGTTTTCCTTCAAAGCTTGGAGCTGCAGCACGTTTTCTACGTCCTGTCTCAGTAAACACTTCTTCATTCAAATTATCTGCCATGTCTGCTTCTGTTGGAAGAAGTGGTGGAACTTCTTCACTAGGTGTAGCAATTGGAGTTTGGGTTTGCGAAACATTTCTTGATCTTGTACTCTTACCACGACGTCCTGCTTTCTTTGAAAGTTTCTTCTTATGTTGTGCGAGTAATTGTTTGTAATTGACTTCCTTTTTAGTAACATAATAGTGAATAACACAAGCTTCCGCTGTTCTTAATCCTCCCATGTGTCTTGAGATAGCACCAAAACTCTTTGGGTATAAACAGAAACCTTCACAGAACAATTCATGTTCTTTCTCGGAGAAGTTGTCAACAAAGTCAGTCTTCACACGTTCAGCCCATGACTTTTTATCTAGAACAAGATTACTCGAGTCCATAAATTTGAAGTGCTCACGTTCAATTGGATCTAAAATTAAATCTGGAATACTTGCAGCAACTCTCTCTGCTTTAATCAAAGGTTCTTCATCATTTTCTTTACCTAAGGATTGTAAGATTTCTTGGAATTCTGCTTCTGTGGTCACCAAATCTCCATGTCTTCTATTACGACGATTACCACTTGGAGGCGGTGGAGCAGGTTGATCTGGTGATCCGGATTCAGAAACATAGAATTGATTTTGTTTTTTATTATCACTTGAATCAATTTCTCTTCTCATTTCGTCATCTGCTGGATGAAGAATACGCAATTGTTGATCCATCTTTTGACGTTCTTCATTCCAGACCCTTAATCCATTGGAGTATTCACGCCACAATGAAACTTTTTTGCTGCGAACAGTTTCGTATTCATCTTTGATCTTTTGTAATATACTTTGCTTATTTTTGACAAAACTTTCAAAATTATTGGAATAGAATGAATAATCATGTAGATCTTTAATTGGCTTAGCCAAAGAGTATTTCATATAGTTTCCATTTTCATGAGTGTTACTCTTTAAATAATCTTCATTCAATTCAAGAAGTTCAGTATCCAAACGGTTCAAAGGGTATATACAGCCGTCTGGATAACAAACTTCATTGGAAACATCAACCTTGACATAAACCTTTGATTCAAAAACAGGAACGGATTCGGTTGCTGGTTTTGGAGATTCTTTTTCTAATTCCTTGGTTTTTTCTTCTTCCTGGTCTTCTTTTTCTTCTTGCTTTCCAACTTCTGGTGTTTCTTCTGTAGGAACTATAGTTTCTATATCAGTTTTGGATATGTTATAAGCCAGGCCATCTTCGTCATCATCATCATCGTCATCGTCGTCATCATCATCATCGTCCTGATCTTGGTCACGATGACGATGTTCATCTTGTTCTTGATCAAGTTCTCTTTCTTTTTCATCTTTATCTTCAATTCTTGAATCTTCATCATCAGAAATTCTTGAGTGTCCTTCATCTTCACTTACATTACGAGAATAATTTTCTCCTTTGCTATCATCATCTTCTGGTTCAGCAGCATTTCTAGATCTATCATGTTCCATGTGGTGCTTATTTGATGAATATCTATCCACCTGTTTAGGTGTACTATAAGAGGAAAATGAATCTCTTGAGGATGGGTAATATGTGTCTCCTCTTTTGGTTCCAACTCCACTATTAACGAGAGCAGAAGAACCTCCACTACCACCGAAGGACGAACCTCGTACTCGGTCTTTTGAGAACCTTACTGAACCTGATAATGATCCCCTACTACTGGAAATAGGGATTTTATTTGCGTTATAACCTGATGATGAAAGTGATGATGATTTCCATTTGGAGCTTCCTGCACTTGACGGTATATCTTGAGAGTATGTGTCATACCTGTCCTTTCTATAATCGTTGGATGATGATGGAGTACTGAGGGAGTTTCTTGGTGGATATGAGGTCTTATTAGATGAAGAGAGTCTGGAGTCACCACCATTACTCTTACTTCTATCTGACCTCCAACTATCATTTCTTGAACTGTAATAACTTCCACTGTCAGTGGACTTATTGGGTCCACCATTTGATGAAAATGCATTATAACTTCCATAACTTGGATAATAAGAACCATAGGAAGATCCCTTCAGAGATGGGCCTTGATATTGATCACTAATGTACAGACGGTTGTCTCTTATATTGGGCCCACTACCACTTCCTGAAGTTGCACCTCCACTTCCAGGACCCAGGTTATTACTTTTGTATGCTCTATTCAAACCACCACTAGGCGGCACATCTTTACCTCCAGGGATTCCGCCACTTTTATAGTCTCGACGTGAACTACTTGGAGAGTAAAAGTTCTTCCGTCGTGATTTGCCATAGTCAGTATATTCACTTCTGTCGTTATATCTGCCAGACGAGGGACCTCGCGACCCAGACGACATGTTTTATATGTTTGATTCGTCTCCAGGTATGTGATTGGTAGATGTATGGCTTTACCAAACTGGATTTTCTTAATGTTTTAAAAGCTCTAAATGCTTTTGATTGTATACTTTTGAATACAAACTCTAGTGATAAAAATAATGACGATCTTTAGCCATCAGACGTTCAAGGGTCGTGTATGCACTTGTTTGACTCGTGTATAACTTTGTCGGCGATTCTGGTTGAATATGATGCCCTTTATAAATTAAGCTATGTTGATATATAATTTTCTTTATTTCTTTAATATGGGTGGGTTTGTAAATCTTTTAAAGATTTTTCTCCTTGTGCTTATATGCAGGTGAAATACTTAGAGTGCTGGTAATAAAGAACTTTTTATAATTGGAGATAACCAGAGAGCGAACCTGTATAGATGTGTCTATGTATAGGGTTTCAGGGCTAGAAGAATAGAAGCAAAAGCTACGAACGACTTTTTTGCCGTTTAATTCTGACATTAACTGGCTTTATGTTGTGTGACCAGTCATTTTTAGTGTCGCTTACGTAAGCACAACAACTTTTGCTTGACCGTCAAAAGCTGATAAACCCGCGAAAACGAGCCAGTGAACACAGAGAGCACAGTAAGCACAGTGAGCCCGTGAAACTGATGGTTTTAAAAAAGGAGTATTAAACAGTGTGACAGGTCGTTTGGGCCAAGAGGGGGCCAGGAGGGGCAAAACCGGCAAAACCCAGTGACGAGTCCAAAAAATTCACGATTAAACGAGTAGCAGCCCCGAGGAGGTGCTGCGGTCTGGGTTTGTCATTTTAGATAACCCCAAACCTACTGTCTTGGTTCAATGTGTCTCCGTGTTTAGTTCACACATTGGTATATCTTTTTTTCTAGTGTGGCCAGGAATAAATGTATTCATGTTAGTAGAAGTTGTGAGGTACAGATTTGTGGAGGAGTTTTATCGTGCCAAGTGAGAAAGGGTCCTATTAGCTAATTGTTGCCTTTGAGTGTTTGAGAGGGTTGAGGCTCGGGTACAGTACATACAAAGCAAGACGAACAAATTTAGCCGCTGATCACGTATTGTGTACGTTAGAGTGGTAGTGGCGAATGGGGGGTTTTATCCTATAGTTTAATACTTATTATATGTATATATATATATATACGAAGTAATGGGCTGATAGTGTCTAGATAAACTTTATAGTGGGTGAGGATGGCTGGATTAGGCTAGTGGTCCTTCCTAAAAAGGTTAGTGATAGTAGAGCTAGATCACGTGACAAACCACCTAGTTTAACTAAACTTCAGTTAATAATAGACAAGAGATGTGCATTTTAGTTTTCAGGACAAATAATCGAAGTAAGCGATAAATAAAAAGTGTTAAATAAAAGAGCCCCCTTTTTTTTTGGGTGGAATTTTGCATCCGAAATATCGAGACTTATGACTTCAGCAAATACAAAACTACAATGATCAGCAATTTGTAGTATGTGCCATCAAATAAACACCAGTCATAACCTATGTTATTAGAAAGGTTGCTCAACTGGTTGACTAGAGAATCGGGGAATTTAAAGCTGCAACAATCCTTTTCTTTTCCTTTTTTTTCTTGCTTGTGTGGTTTACATTCATGTTAATATTAATATTAATATTATTATATTACAATAGTACAGGTCTATAAGGTAATTCTATTTATATGTTTCAAGGTAGTTTAAAAGTGATTGATCACCTTTTATTTTTGTTCTGTTGGTAAAGAGCCCGCTCTACCATCTAATACTACCATCATTCTTGGTATGTAAAATGTTCTTCAAAATTGCAACATCTCCTATAGATTTAACCACATCATCATAGGGAACATTAGGTTTAATAGTTTTATTTCCAATATCCACATTAAAAACATTGTTACGTAAAATTTTCTTGTCCCCCAAGGAGACAACAGAAGATGATTCCAATGCTGAGATAATTTCTAAAAACTCTCCCTTTTTAAGTACTCCGAGTAATTTATCCATATCGGCTTGTTTGACGTAAAAATCATAAAGGGTATTGACATTAATTTCTTGTCCCTTATATGTGAACAAACAGCACAAAACTGCTTTTTGGAGCAAGTTTAATTGCGATAAAGAGTTGTGTCCAAATGATGAAGAGCAAATCTTGGCAACATGTGGAATCATTACTCTAGGACAGTTAGCCCAAGTAAATGAAGACAAATCAGCATTTTTCTTTCTAGTAGCTTCTTCTACTACTTCAATACTTTTATAAGCCAAGTCAAATGCTTTTCTTAAGTCACCAGTGATATTAGCAGATTTCTTACAGCACAATTGAATGGCTGAAGGATGGAAAATTGGAATTTCATTGGAACCATTTTCTTTATCTTCTTCAGGAATTAAAGACTGAAGTTTTCCGATGATAACGGATTTAATTTGTTCGAAACTGTATGGTAAAAACTGTAAGGATTGTGGACTTAATCCGTTACGCTTTAAACGAGGTAAAAACTTGTCAGTCAAGTCAAGTGCATTGGCAATTCCAATCAAGATCAACTTGGTTTGGGATTCATTGGCAGGGTTTGCTAAACGGAACAAATCAAAAAGAATCTGTTGGTCACGAGTAATCAAACAATCCATTTCGTCCAATACCACAACCACAGAATCAAGTTTCAAATCGTTAGATTCCAAGAGTTGAGCCAAGTCTTCAAATTGGTTCTTTTTGCGATATGCAATAGAAATTCTTCCCACGATTTTACTGTAGATTTCATGGAAGATGTTTTCTGGAGAGTTTAAAGTCATGCAGTTGATTTGGATAAGTTTGATGTTTTTCTTTCCCACAGTAATTGGTTGGCCAGTAGTATGGTTCTTAGCAAGTGCCTTGAAGGAAACATTAATCTGAGCTGTCTTACCAGTTCCTGGAGGACCAGAGATGTAAAGACTGTTAGAAGAGCCATTGGTGATGTTTTCAAGTAAGAACTTGTTTAAATGGTTGGCTTCGGATTCTCTGCTGATTAAAGCAGAGCCACTATCGGTTGAACCTCTTTGGAAAAGAGACTTTGCATGAGTGTAGATGGATGGTTTGTGGTGGGTCTTGGTTGGCGTTGGAGGAGCAGTAAAGAGTCTTGCTACACCTTTTTTCGAGTCAGTAATTGAAGGTCTGATTTCTGGACCATTTTCTGATTCTGGAGTAAGAAGGCCAGTTTGCTTGGTAGGTGTGATAAAGGAGGTATCGAGCTTTTGCTTCTTGGGGGTAGATGGTGAAATATTGGAGATATCACGCATTCTCTTTCCAGAGTCATTCAAGGCTGGTCGTATCATAGCGAATGTAATAGATAAAATTGATTTGGAGGAGACCGTACGTTAAATGAGCGACTAGACGGGATCAAACACTTTACAGACGATCCGTGATTTCATATATATAGAATCTCATCTTAGATATATGGGGACGCGTACTGATTGAAAAAAAAAAAATACGCGGAATATTGCCAAAAAAGGAAGTGTAATTAGTGCTGGCTATAGTCACTGGGTAACCGGGTAAAGGAGCAGAATTACAGAAAGCCAATTGGTCGCCATGGAGCAGGGATAAACGGTCAGACTCATAGTAAGACACTTGAAACTAACTGCACTATATGAAGGAGTCTGTATGAAACCTGTAAATCTCAAACTGGAAAAGGGACAGTGATACTTTCAGCAGGTTATTGATTAGTGTAGTTTAGACAGGACCATAAACCACCCATTTTCAGCTAGAGGACGTGTGACAATACTGCAGCAACTATACTATTCCCTTTGCAGACAAACATTTCTCTAGTGCAAATACATTTGATGTAATTGATACGATTTCAGTGATAAAACTAGGTCTACATCTCGATTCTGCTAATTGCTATTATTTATTACTATTCATTATACATTAGGTGTAGGAGTGAATAAAAAACCCACTGAAGGGTAATAAGACACCCGTAGGTCCGTCCAGTCTCTTCCTATTGGCCAATTGGTTCAAGCCAATTTTATTATCTCGTACTTAACGAGTTCTTTTAGTTATTTTCGTTAAGTATTTGTGTTCAACTTGGTCCCCGCAAATGGTGAGATCAGCACAGAACCCCATGTGTAGATTATAGATTCTATGAGGTTCTACTGGTTGGTTTCCTCCAATTCCTTCAAGTACTTCATCAACCCCTCGTTCTTTCTCACTGCCATGTATAAGTCCTTGGTAGAAATTGTGGTTCTGCCTGCGTGTTGAGCAAACAACTCTAGATCTTCCCCTAGCACGATGAGCTGATTGTATACCAACTCCACCAAAGTAGCGATGAATGTGGGAGAAGCTCCGACATCAGCAGGTAACTTCTCTTCTACCATCTTGGCCACCAGTAGGTACACCGCTGACTTGAGCTGACCGGCAGTATCTGAGTCCATAGTTTAGTAGTTGCAATTTGGTAGTAGGTAAGTTCGTGTATGTTGGATGTTTTTTTCTATGTGTGTTTTAGAAATTGGTGGTGCACAGAAATAAGATAATAGTCAAATAGTGAAGTTTGGATGTCTCGCTAAAGAGCCATCGATGCAACTGAAACACCGAAAACAAGACGATTCAAAAATACAAAAGACAAAGCTACCAACGAACAAAACAACCGAAAACAATAGAGAGTTTTACTCCGGACTTCAAAACTAAGAATGAGAAGAAAAAAAAGGAAAAAAAATAAGAAAGTAAATGAAAAACCACAACTACTGAAAAGTATACATTTACTAACAATCTCTAAACCCGTACCCAGACAGTTTCGTCCTATTAGGTCTGTTCTTTTAGTTGCTCGATCCGCTATCAGCTACGATCTCAAATCCCCCTGTTGCATCTAATTGTTTTATTCTGTATCTAGTTCTGGGGCTTGTATGCGACTGGGGGTGTACAGTAGTACTGTATCCAGTGTGGTGGTAGAAGGATCTTTTTTTTTTTTTTTTTTGGGTATCGGTATGGGTGTGGGAGGGGCCAAATTTCGTTTTTTTTAATTTCCCCCACCGAGCCTCACGGAAATGTCCGTTCGGCGTAGTGAGGGAATTCTACGTCATAAGGCAGGAGCACACTCTAGGCAGTAAACTACTAGGGCGCTAGGAGAAGGAAAGAAAAAAAGTATCATCGGAATTCATAACCCTCAACGGCATTTCCGACTTATCAGCGTCACCAACTATCTTCGATCAGGACCAAAAGATCCCCAATCGGTCACCACTTTCCTCCTTCTTTAAAACTATCAAACACCTTCACTTTAGTACCATCTGCTCAATCACTGTGAGCTGATCACCACGACCAACGTTTTCTTTCCCCAACCTTTTCCCTTAAAACTAAAATTTGTCCTGCTTACGGCATTCATCTGGCCCCATTTTAGCCACGGGTTATCACGCTTCTAATCCAGACAACAAAGCCGTTTCCTTTCTACTCCAAACCCATTCTAGCATTGATCATTAACTCAAACAGTATCAATCCTGTCCCGTCTCATTAACCGTTTACCAACATATCACACACCCCTTTCCCCTTCTTTCCAAGTCATTGATCAACTTTATCCAATTTAGACAATTAGAATAGACAATTCATATCATATCAATTGTCAACAAATTCAAAACTAGACCTCTACTATGTCTGCTCCTAGAACCAAAAAGGGCCTTTCTTATGTGCTAGGCGACAACAAAGATCATGAAAACCATATTCTTCCTGTGAATTCGATACAGTACTCGACTATCAAAAAACAATTATACACAAGTGGTAGAGATGGTACTATCAAGGTTTGGAAAAATCATACAGATGAAACTAGAAAGTCCCATTCTCGTAACACCAGCAATGGTGACGATCAAGACATTGATGAACGCCTTTTGAAATTAGAAACTTGCATATCTTCCAATCCAATCCCAAGTTATGGTAAATCTTCGAATCCTTCTTCATACTCAATTGTTGACAATTATAAGATACATTTTGACTGGATCAATGATTTAAAGCTTGTCAACAATGACGAGAACTTGGTATCTTGTTCTGCTGATTTATCTATAAAACTCATCAATTTGAATGAAGCTCAATCATCAGCCAATGGATCCATAAATCATGACAATTCATCAATTCATAAGTTCCCAAACTACCACACGGATTACATCAAGAGATTGACTTATAATAAGAGCCACAATCAAATTATAAGTGGTGGTTTGGATGGTAAAATCATTGTATGGGATTTGAACTCATTGAAACCTATTAGACAGTTGAATAACTCGGTAGTAGCATCCAACAATGCCACTCCTGTATCAAGTTCTATCTACTCCTTATCAAATAATCAATCGAGTTTAATTGGTACTGGTGGGTCCAACAATACCATCAACCTTTTCGACAAAAGATCCCAAAATCCATTTGTAAGGAAACTTATTGGTCACCAAGACAATATTCGATGTTTACTTATGAACGATTCTTTCATTCTCAGCGGCTCTTCTGATACATCGATCAAATTATGGGATTTGAGAAACTTCAAGGTTTACAAGAATTTCGATATCCACGAATATCCAGTTTGGTCATTGACCAGCGAATCTCCTGACCTCTCAGTATTTTATTCAGGTGATAAGGGTGGTAACATAATAAAAACAGATCTTCAATATCTTCTGTCTCATGAACCTTGGGAACAGTTTCCAGAATTCGAAACGTTCACATCCACTGATAATGCCAATATAGATGAAAAACTCGGAGTTTCGACTTTAGTATCACAAGGAGAATCACCAATCCTTTCATTGTGCCATGAGGAAGACACTCTTTTCGCCTCCAATTACACATCTTTAAACAGATTCCATATCCCTGACTTAGAGAACATATCAAAGTATCAATACTTAAGAACCTCACTTGACTATACTTTCAACAAGGAAATGCAAATGAATGATGAATATGCTTCTGGTATTCCTACTGATAGTGCCCAGAGTCAAAACGAAGATTTGAACTCCGACTTCTATGATATAGTCAGTCATCTCTCTGTTGATACCAATGTTTATGATATACAGTCGACATTCTCCAACAACCAGCCTAACTTATTCAATGATGCTTCAAATACCAATGATTCTGATTTTGATGAGGAAGGTTCGGATTCTGATGATGAATATTTTTCTATGTTCCTCGATACAAATGGTGGAGCTTCCAAGGAATATGTGAACATGTATAAACTGGGTGCAATGGAAGAAGATCAAGAGAATTTCAAGAGTCTCCAACTACAACTTAAATCAAACAAACCAAGTAATTCGGTGGTTGATCAAACACCAGTAGAAATCCTTCTCAGTTCAATTCCACAAAGACAAATAACCTTGATCCCTTACAACACAGGACCAATTTCTGAATTTAAGATTGTACCAAAATCTATAATATCGAAACGTCTTTTGAATAACAAGAGACAAATGGTAGTCCTTTACCTTAATGGTGAAATAACTATTTGGGATATTATTGTTTGTCAAGAAATCAAATCTTTCCCATATCCAACTGAAAATAATAGACCGTTGACCGGGGATTTATTGGAAAAGAGATTGAAAGAAATGGAAACAATTTATCAGAACCATCAAACTGATGATACACTCAATAATTGGTGTGATATCGAAATCAAAGCAGGTAAGTTGATGGTTACCATCAAAGAAACATCTCTTTTAAATGTTGAGATTTATTATGATGATCTTATCAAGTCATATCCATACGCTGCGTTGGACCATCCTGATAATGCCAGGTTAAAGAAGATCAATAAACTCAGTGTTAATGAAGATGACAGATTTTATATCGGTTCTATTTTTTTCAATTCATTATTCCATCAATATGCTTTGTTCGAATGGGCATTTGATTTGAAGATGAGAGAAGAATTGAAGACTTTAACCAAGAACAACAAGCATTTGGATGGTAGTATAGTTGATGACAACGATAGAGCAAACGGTGATGCTTCCAGTGGTGTCAGAAGATTATTCTCGAAGAAGCAATCTAAGTCCATTCTGTCCATTTCATCAACTCAGAATTCCATTACTAGTGCAAATGTTTCTACAAACACCAGTTTGAATGATTTCCCAATGGATAATAGTCCTATGTCCGAATTCTTGAGATTTAAAGGTGAATCTATCAATTCCAATGGTATTTCAGGATATTCAACAGCTGATTATGATACATCAGTTATGAAACTTCTTCAAAGTAACAAGAAGGTATACTGGGAAAAGTTCCATTATCCAACATACAATGCTCAAAAGATGAAAGTTATTGATTCTCTTTTAAGACTTGATCAAATAGATCCTACTTTAACTGACCAACATAGTGATGAACTCACTTATAATCCAATCATTCATCCATCTAGATTCCCACCAGATTTGTTAATCACTATTTTTGAATATTCACATGATTTGGGTAACTACAGAGATGTTTGTAGTTTCCAATTTGAAGATCTTGTTAAGATCAACCAAGAGTGCAATGAAGAATTGATAAGAAACTTAAGATTACAGATTCCAAGATGGATTGGATTATCTGTATTATACAATAAATGGCCCGAAAAGGAGTCTCCAAAGATTGCATTCCAACTTATGGAATGTGAATACCATTTATTGGAACCACATTTGAAGATTAACGGTAAAGCACAAAGAAAGATCAAGAAGTTACCAGTGTTGGAAAGTTCTATTAAACTTACATCTCACAATATGTTGAGAGTGGGCAAGATAGTGAACTATCTTAGTGAGAAATTCGAATCAAAGACATCTGAAATGAAAGACAAGACACTTGTTCCGACTGACTGGTTAGCTATAGATTGTAGAGGACAAGAATTGTCCAATGAAATGACTTTACAAAGTATCAAGACCAAAATATGGAAGAACAGTTCTGATATTGAATTAAGATTTAGAAGGAAATTCGATAAATAAACATACCAACCTCCCAAAACATCACTGTAGAAGATTTACAATATTTAAATTATTACAATATGACCGAAGTATCTATCAGACGTCTGTTTAATTCTCCATAGTATAAGTATCAAGACATCGCAAGTATACTCAAAATTAAACTACAAATTAAGCTAAGACCTGCCTTCCTACAATAACACTTAGCGTTTATGCTTACAGTTGCTCTGTCATTGATTGAGTGTGTTTAATCCATCACTCGCTTTTTTTTTCATTTTCTTTGGTACTTTATCTTACTCTTTTTTGTTATCCTTATCTTGAGACATGTTACCATGATTTTCAACTGCTATCAAGGAAACAGTGTCTTTGGTTAGATTTACTGATAGGTTTTTGTGTCAAAGTTCCTGCTATTATTCCCATTCATCCTTGTTTATTTGGAGTATTATTGGCGGCAATTTGGTTGCAAAAGTGAGACTTTGCCCAGCCTTCACTAGGAATGCCACCACACCAATTTTGAACGGGAAAACAGTATACGAGTACTCTAACGTCAGAGTCAATCCTTTATCTACTAAATTTACTGACCCTTTCCTTCAAGTCAGCTGACCTTACCACCCATCTGGCCCCTCTTTTCCCATTATCATCTCGAAGGCTATTGCATCACGTGACCAGCCACCCATTGATGATTGAAATTTTTGTCGATGAGAAACAACTAAACCATATACATATACACCAAAATGGAGGATTCCGACAGAACTATATCCCGTTTGTTCAGATCATTCAAGACCATCAAGGAGATGGTCAGGGACAGAGTAAGTAACACATGAGAGAAACTGTGATTTCGATTACTCTTCTTTTGCAATTTGCCTCATTGCATATACTAACAAATGTACAGGGATACTACATCACCCAACAAGAAATAGATATGACCTTGGATGAATTCAGAGCCAAGATTTGTGACAGCATGGGTGTCCCACAAAGAAAGTTGATGTGTTTCCAAGCCAATCCAACTGCTGAATCCTTAGAAAAGTTCCCAGAATTAGGTTCATTATGGGTTGAATTCTGTGATGAGGCCTCAGTAGGTATCAAGACCATGAGAAATTTCTGTATCCATATTAGTGAAAAGAACTTCAGTACTGGTATTTTCATTTACCAAACATCCATTACTCCAAGTGCCAATAAATTGATTCCAACCGTCGCTCCTGCTTCTATAGAAACTTTCCAAGAAGCTGATTTAGTTGTCAACATCACTCATCATGAATTGGTTCCAAAGCACATCAAATTAAGTCGTGAAGAAAAGAAGGAATTGTTGGAAAGATACAGATTAAAGGAATCTCAATTACCAAGAATTCAAAGAGAAGACCCTGTCGCCAGATATTTGGGTTTAAAGAGAGGTGAAGTGGTCAAGATTATTAGAAGATCAGAAACTTCTGGACGTTATGCATCTTACAGAATTTGTTTGTGATTTAATCAACAATGTATGCACCCCAACAAATGGAGAGAGTTGGTGGATTCACTACGTTCCTTTTAATCAAAGTCCAGAATTAAAACGACCTTATTTGATAGTTATCTGTTAAATAGAATGTAATATAGTCATAATTGAAAAGCAAAAAACGAATCACGCTGAATGTTTGTAGTAATTAACTGATATTTTGAAGTATTTGAGGCATTAAGGAAATATTTACTTATCTTTATGAAGAATACATCTTCAGTAAAACTGTACAAGAAGTTTCTATTATAGTTGTAGAACTATTCAGTTTGTAGTCAATCAAGATATTCAAGAACTGATTAAATGTCTGAAAAGTGGGGTTCTTTACTTTTTATTCTCTGGATTGCAACACATCACCGAGTCTTGAACTCCGGTCCACCATTTCACATTCTTCAAATCCACATGTTTGGCAGGACTGACCTCCACGCCTTCGCTTCCTAAGAAAACTGGGCCAATAGTGATAATTATACTATCCACAAGATCACCTCTCGCCAAAAGGTCATTTAAAACTTTAGCACCACCTTCGATCATTACGGATTTGATTCCCAATTCATAGAGTTTAGCTAATATGATACCCCAGTTATCATGTCTATTCTTTATCAATGGTAATTGTATGATCTTTTCACTATTGCCAGATTCCACTTTATCGACCGAATTGTCCACTATTATATATGGAGCTAGACCTTGACCTGCTTCGGTAATTTTGCGCAATGTAGAAGCACTATAGTCCCATTGACCCTTTGGATCTATCACAATAGGTCTTGGACTAAATGTATTATTATTTTCGGTGTAACGACAATTGAGCTTTGGATCATCGGCCAAGACAGTTCCTGCTCCCACCAAGATGGCATCGTACTTGGATCTGAGATAATGGGTCATTGTCTTTGTCTCCAAATGGGAGATCTTAGTCTGTTCTCCAGGTTTAGAAGCGATTCTTGAATCAAGTGATTGAGCATATGTGACGGTCACAAACGGTCTGTTCTCATTGGTATCACCTGGAACGTATGGAGCAAGGAACGGGACAAGTGCCTGTGGGAGTGGAATAAGTGACATGCTATTAGTGACGTTTTGTGGTTGCAGTTTTGGTGAAGTTGTATAAAACCTTTTCATTCCAAATCATATAGGATCATGTGACCAGGGCACCTATGAGGTCCGAGTCGGTAACAGATGAACCAACAACAGAACAACACGGTTATAACAACATCGGGATGACGTGTGTATCAAGAAGCTGCCAATTCGTGCATCAAGGCGGTTAGCAAGTGCTGCTAAGGGGACACCAAATTACTTTGAGAAATCTGCGAGGTTATGCCCCAGTTGTGGTTTTGCAACCATTAACAAAAGGCAGGAAATCTATTACTTTATATATACAGTTTGGTGGACACCCATTCCATTCTATGGAACCAATTCCAGCCAATGCCCAGTTATCCAAATAGTGATGACTTTACTCCAGCATAGGTATTTAAGGTGAGAGTGGTGATCCAACCATATAATAGATATATGTCTACCAATACTCAATTATCATGACGTAGACATAGCCAACCAACACAAAGTTTGGTCATATTTGGTAGCCTACTATACTGGAAGCCGTATTGTTCATTCGGTAAACAACATCCACTGGTAGACTAACGGTTATAGTGATGGAATGAACAGCTTGAGATTACCAAAGATTTGGATTTGCCATGACAGACAGAAATAAGCACTTTCAGCACGGTGGCTTCTCCTTGGCTGAGTATCAACAAACCAGACGAGTCCTTCTAATACCCTATTTCAATTATACCGAGTTGATGTTGTTTTCAGGAGCCAGTCACATTTAAGATTTGAAAACCTGTCCTACCATCAAGATAAGTGATTCAACATTCCACTGAAATTGGAGCATTATCAAAAATGATCAGTTCATATAGACGACAGTGGTTTAATCATTGGCATCATCTGCTTTTCTTTTTGCTCCTCTTAGTCTATCTTCTTTAGTCTTT
Source organism: Suhomyces taliae (assembly GCA_030572155.1). NCBI lineage: Eukaryota > Fungi > Ascomycota > Pichiomycetes > Serinales > Debaryomycetaceae > Suhomyces > Suhomyces taliae. The sequence goes on along the minus strand of JAJLZJ010000054.1, from coordinate 18,812 downwards.
TCATCTTCTTCCAAGATGGCTCTGTCCCGTTCAAAACGTTCTTTCTCCCTTTGTTTCCATTGCTCAAACTCTTGTTCTGGATCTATGTCATCCGTGTCATCAACACCGTCGAATGGTTTCTTATCAGAGACATCATTGCTTTCACTTGCAATAGCAGACTCAAGTTTGGAGATGATGTTCTTGTTGCTTTGACCTTTTGGTTCCTGGGCTGGTGGATCAACCAGCTTTTTCTTCTTGATGAATACTGGCTTGAGGACCTCTTTCTCAGACTCACTGGATGATGAGGACTCGTATTCACTGCTGCTTTCACTGCTCATGATGAACACATTAACTTGCAAATAGATAATCTATCAAGTCACCAATGATGTCACAAAAGAATGTCGCAAAAGAATGTCAAAAAATGTCAAAAAAAGTCAAATGTCATAAGGTTGTCTCAGTCATGTCATTAAATGTCACAAAATGTCTTCGCGACATAATTGAACATTTTACGGATACTTACATCAACTTACATTATCAAAACTATTACGATACCGACAACGTATCGGAGATCTGGAGAAATGCAAATGATCCAAGGCTGTTGCAAAGAGTCAAGACCATTTACTTCATGTTTTTGGCCCCTATAATCATATCTTTGGCCACAAAAGCTCCATTTCTTGTGCTGGTTCGGCATCTTTTTCAGTCTTCAGGTCGTAAAAAGCCGAGGCAAAACTGGAGATGACGCATGTATGTATTGCTTTTTGAGACTGTCCCACGTGACGTCATCCATCTCTTCTATCCCCCAAACCCTAGCCACTCATTTACCTTCTGAAGCTTCCTAGCCCTACTAAGGGTACCCCTATTCTACACAGCCATGCATTGAGCCCGAGCCATCCGTTTCACTATCCCCGTTTTATCTCCCCATTTCCCATCCCCGCCAGCAAAATTTTCACGCGTTGTGTACGCAGAACAATCGTTAGAACAATCGCGCTTTTTTTTGTTTGTATAGAGATATACAAATAATTCCTGGAAAATTAGGCGAGAAACGTCCAGATATCATCACCGTGTTTTGGCATGTGCAAATAGTGCCAATTACTGTCCAAGCTTCATAGTTTTATAAATATATATATAGTTAAACCATCGTAGTATTGTCATAACAACCTTATGACAGAGTGATTGCTTGAACTTATATCAATTATTTGAAGCTTCACTTTCATTGATTTTAATTAATTTTTTTTTAAAAAAGAAAGAAAACTCCACCTTATCGCTCTGCTTAAAACAGTGAATTAACCAGATCATCTTTTTGTTTTTCGCATTAAATCTGGTATTTTTTTCTGTCGTTGAAAATTGAAACCAATTTGATTATCACCTTCTTTTCCCACAACACACTAAGAAGATGTCATTTAAAGTCCAAGTCCCTTCGTTTGACGTTCCATTTGGAGTCCAGTTATGGCCATTGTTTGACCAAGCTGTTAGCACTGCTTCTCAAGGTAAATTCGTTCCTTCAAAGTTCGAATTTATTGCTGGTGAATTGCCTCTTTCCACTTTCCCTCCAGTTGCTTTAGCTATTGCTACTTACTATACCGTCATCTTCGGTGGTAACTTCATCTTCAAGAAGTTTGGTATCAAGCCTCTTGTTTTGAACGGTTTATTCCAACTCCACAATTTATTCTTGACTTCCCTTTCCTTCACTTTATTAATCTTAATGGCTGAACAATTAATTCCAATGATTTATCACCACGGTTTATTCTATGCTATTTGTAACGAAAAAGCATGGACTCAAGAATTGGTTTGCTTATACTACTTGAACTACTTGACCAAATTCACCGAATTTATTGACACTGTTTTCTTGGTTGTTAAGCAAAAGAAATTGACTTTCTTACACACTTACCACCATGGTGCTACTGCTTTATTATGTTACACTCAATTAATTGGTTTGACTCCTATTTCTTGGGTTCCAATCACCCTTAACTTAGGTGTTCATGTCGTCATGTACTGGTACTATTTCTTGGCTGCTAGAGGTATCAGAGTTTGGTGGAAGGAATGGGTTACCAGATTCCAAATTATTCAATTCATTTTGGATTTAGGTTTCGTTTACTTTGCCACTTACCAAAAGGTTGTTTTCACCTACTTCTCTAAGTACTTGGACGTTTTACCAGTTTGTGGTGACTGTGCCGGTACCATGTTGGCTGCTTACTCTGGATGTGCTATTTTATCATCCTACTTAGTTTTATTCATTGCCTTCTACATTGACGTTTACAAGAGACAATCTTCTAAGAAGTCTAAGCTTGTTAAGTCTGTCAAGGGTGGTGTTGCTGCCAAGGTCAACGAATACGTTCACGTTTCTGGTAGAGAAAACACTCCAACTCCTCAACCAGAATCTCAAGTTCGTTCCAGAAAGGCTTAATTTTTCTTTGAAGAAACAGAGGCACAATTGAACTATCGAGAATGAAAAAAAAAAGAATAATTATTTTTTTAAACATAGAGGATTTCCACTCAATTTAGTGAGTGTTTCTCGATTGATCAATTATTCTGGTAATTTATTACAGCTATTCTCTGTACCTCCCTTTTCAAGATTGAGGTATGAGCTCTGCAATATTTCCTGCTAGGATATAATAGTGGGATTATTTATCCATAGTGTAAACTATACCCAACGTTTAAACTTATAAACAAAAATAATAATAATAATAACAATTTAATTAATAAACTACTGTACCTAATAAGCGAATATTGTGTGTGATGTAGACCTTCGATCTGTATATATACGAATGTGAACAATAGATCAAGAATTCTTAGACAATTCTTAAGGATTGTCACTTCTTGTAATTGAAGATTAAGGGATTCAATTGAATCTTTTTTTAGTTTTTTATTCTATTATTTATTCTATTTAATAAGGATGAAGTTTGAAGACATAAATTTTGGCTGGTTTTAGATTTTATACATTAACCAAGTAACTATTTGATTGTTTTTTAAGTTGGTGACATTATGGTCAATTAGTTGGTAATATCTTCAAACTTTGGAATACTTTCAACAGCACCCTTCTTTTGAATAACCAAACTAGAGGCAGTGGTAGCAAACTTGACAGCTTCTTCAATGGTCTTTCCAGATGCAAGCTTCAGGACAACACCTCCAAAGAAAGTGTCACCAGCACCGGTAGTGTCTACCACTTCATTGATCTTTCTGGAGATTTCGAATTGAGGCTTGTCACTTTCCTTAGAAACGTAAACAGATCCCTTGCTACCCATAGTGATAACAATAGTCTTGATATTTTCTGGGTTGATTAAAGATTGTAATTTGACAGCCAAGTTAGAGAAACCTTGGACCTTATCGTTTTCAATGGTTTGCTTGAAGTCTTCAAGGTCTTGCTTGGAAAGAAGATGTTGAGCCACATCTAAAGCTTCACCTTCATTAACAATCAAAAGATCAATTTGTTTCAAGGACTCGGTGGTGATTCTTTCTGGCATAAATGGAGAAGGATTGTAGGTGATATTGATATTTGGTCTATTAGACTTGATCCAGTCAATGGTCTTCATGGTATCTGGGTATTCATTTTGTAAAATGACGTATTCGGAATCAGAAGAACCAAAGTATTCTTCATATTGTTCAGGAGTTGGCTTTAAGTCTTCGTTGGCACCAGCAGTAATTAAAATTCTATTTTCACCGTTGCTCTTTTCCACCAAAATAACAGCCACACCAGATGACTTGTTTCTGATAGTACCAAGGTAAGTGGTGTCGACATTGGCATCAACCAAAGCTTGTTTCAATTCTTTACCGAAAGAATCGTCACCAATATTACCGATCATTCTAACGTTGATGGAAGAATCTTTTGGTAACAATCTAGCGGTTGCAATGGCTTCATTAAGACCTTTACCACCAAGGTGGTTTTCAAAAGCATTAGCTTGGAAGGTTTCTCCAGCATCTGGAACTCTATCAGTGAAGGTGACTAAGTCGTAGTTTAAAGATCCAACAACAGTGATTCTCATAGTAAATTGTAAAGTAATTAGTTAAAAGAAGTGAAAAGTGATGAAAACCAAAACTTGCGATCTGCCCCACATAAAAGCGATGGAGGTTTTTCGCGGGGCATTTAAAAAGTTCGGACTGAAAACCGGAAAAAAAACCACAAACCAAAAGACCCAAGAATCAATTCTCAATAAAAATAAGAAAGAGAACCCGAGTGATCGGAAAACATAGAAAACTCCAACGAGATTAGCGGTTAAAAGATCATAAAGGTTAAAGGATAGTTTTTTGTATTAGGTATTGTTGAGTAGTGTAGTTGACAAGAAGATATTATCAAGTGTATTGGCGTTGGTAGAGTCTTACAATCACAATCAACCGTGTGAGTTCCATTAGATTGGCTGCCAATTTGGGGAAAGTAATGATGAGAAATAGATATTCTAATTAGATTAAAAGAGGCGAGATAAGACCCTTAAATAGTATACAAGTGAACAGCGCATATCTTAACTGCAGTAGAGTGATTTGAGGGAAGATCACACAACAAAAGTGGTTTGCAGTATGGGTTTTAAAATGACCACATCTCCTAATTAAAAGTGTACCCTTCTTCTGTTAACTGACTTTGTTCTTGTAGACCCTTTAACAGGTACCATTGCGTTTCGTATATCATTCTAGCAAGTTGCAATTTTGCAACCAGTTAACATTTTAAATGTTCTACAACTTGTTCATATGTATGTATATTCCCTTACCAGGAGTGTAAACTATCTTAATTAAATATTACCCATAGTTTATTGTAACTTACCTTGTCTCTTCAATCTCATCTTTTCAGCGAAAGTCATTGGAGGAGCTGGCTTAGCATTCATGGCTTCTTGAGCCTTAGCAGCTTGAGCTTCAATTTCTTGTCTCTTTCTCAACATTTCAGCATCCTTTTCCTTTTGAGCTCTCATTTCATCAGCAAACTTCTTCATGGATTCTTCCTTGGCTCTCTTTTCAGCTTCTTCTTGAGCAGCTCTTCTTTCTCTTTCACGTCTAGAGATCAATTCTTGAATACGTTGTTGCTTAACTCTTTCGATACGTTCCTTCTTGGCTTCTTCGAACTTAGCTTCAGCTTGAGCCTTTAACTCAGCAACCTTAACAGCGTTCTTCTTGTCAATAGCAGCCTTGAATGGAGTGTAGTCTGGAATGATCTTTTCGAAACGCTTCTTCAAAGCAAGAGCCTTTTCATGTTCAGCCTTAGCCTTAGCAACCTTGGCACTCTTGACAGCTTCGTAAGCTTCGACTTCCTTTTCTTTGTTGGCTTCAGCTTCCTTGTCAAGGTGTTGTAATTCATATCTTCTGAAAGCTCTTTCAAGGTAATCGTTCTTCTTAGCAACATGCTTCAACTTGTCTTCTAATTCCTTCTTGTCCTTGTTCAATTGTTCGATTTGCATCAATTGTAACTTTTGAGTGTCCAATTCGGCCAAGTTGTCCAAATCAACCTTAATAATACCCTTGGCATTGATTTCTTCAGCAATCTTTCTCTTTTCACGTTCCTTGATCAAGTTACGTTCCTTTTCTAATCTTTCAAGGTTCTTTCTTTCTTGTTCTTGAACCAATCTTTCTTGTTCAGCGGCTTGTTCGGCAAGGATCTTTTCTTGTCTGAGTCTGGCGGCTTCTTCTTCTTCTTCACGCTTCTTCTTTTCAGCAATAGCTTGACGTTCCTTGATGATTTGAGATCTGTCAGAGAGCTCTTGTTGTTCTCTAACAATATCGGACATAGCCTTTTGTAATGCAATGTTACGGGCTTCAGCAGCACGGGCTTCGTAGTTAACATCAATGATTCTAATAGATTCAGATAAAGTGTAAGCCAATCTAGAGATTTGAGTTCTAACCAATTCAGCTGGAGAAATTTGTAACTTGTCAGTCAAAGAGTCATCGAGAGATTCCTCGAATGGGTTGGACTTGAAGCTGACAACATCAGATTCGTGGTCAATGGTTAAAGATAAGAAACCATCCTTAACAGCGTTGACAATCAAATCTTCAACTTCTAATGGAGATAAGCTGTAAGCTGGGTTTTCAAAAACACCTAAAGAGACCAAGAAGTCTAACTTAACGGTTTCGTAAACTTGAGAGACTTGTTGGTACAATCTGATCAAAATAACTTCAGTCAAAGTTGGGATGTATTGCTTGTAGTCCTTATCGTTTTGGATAACATCAAAGACTTCAGCAACCTTGTTCTTGATGGTCAAAGGATGGAATTCACCTTCTTCCAAGATTTGAAACAATTGCTTAACAGCTGGGTCAACGTAAGAAAGAATAGACTTGTTAATAATAGACTTGATTAAACCTTCCTTGGTTGGAACAGCGTTCAAGTTCAATAAAGAAGACAACTTGGCGTTCTTGGTCTTGTGTTCATCAACAACAGTTTCGTTACTGTTCAAAGCCTTTTGTTGGATAGCTAAAGTGGACAAAACGAGGGTAGAAGCGTAATGGTTCAATTCAGCATCGGTGGCATTTGGAGATTGAGAGTACAAGTTGAAGAACTTGTTCCAGGCAGCAGCGTGGAATAAAGCGTTGTCGGAGACAGCAAAGATTCTGGCCAAGTTTTCGTAGTAGTTGGCCATCATGGTTGGCTTTGGAGCCTTCTTGGAAGCGGTGATCAAGGTGTGGACATCATCAACGGAACGGAAAGATTCCTGCCATAATTCCAACTTGACGGCGATGTTCAATTGAGAGAATCTTTGTTCCAAGTAGCGTTGAACGGTATCGTTATCAGATAAGTCAATAGCGTTGGTAGCACCCTTGGTTTGAGTTTGGGTGGTAATAGATTGCATATGAGCTCTCAATAATTCACATAATCTTCTGAATTCTGCCTTTCTGTTGAAGTTCAAACAGAATTTGAAAGCTTGGCCAACAATAACAGAGTAAGTAACTTCTAACTTGGAGTTGTTTCTTAAGATATCTAAAACAGCACGGAAAGCTTCCCATAAGAATCTTAACCATGGAGTAACCAATTCTCTTTCAGTACGGTCAGCTGAATCAGTGTTGGAGACAGCAGACAATAAGATACTTTCTGGAGATTCGGCAGCATCTAAGTCATCATCTTCTTCTTGATCAATCTTGATATCAGCCTTGGCTTGAGCTTCATCCAACTTCTTTTCAGCTAAGCTAACAAACTTTCTAACAATGACTTGGACGGATTCTAAACCGTGTTCAGACATTTGAATGTTCTTCTTATATTGATGTAAAGCATCCTTGGCCAACTTACCCTTTCTTAAGTCAACAGCTAATTCAATAAGTAAAGAAGCGATTGGTTCAAGGTCTTCAACTTGTAAGTATCTGATTCTCTTAGAGGTGATCAATTCATACAAAGTTTGTAAGGCGGCTTCCCTTTGGCCAACGCCAATAAGGTCTTCGGCTCTTTTCAACACATTTTCCGGACGGAAATTGTGGTTCTTGTGTGGTGGAGCCATGATGGTTCTGTAGTTGGTGTTGTTAGGTTGATCTGACAGTTCGAAAAATTTTTCGTAGAAGGGCCGGTCGTGTGCGCGATGAAAAAATCACCGTGGCTGCCTTTAGATAGTGAGACACGTAAAAACCACTAACTAGGGTAAGACAGACAGGTGAAGGGTAGGACGGGTTAGAGGCTGTTGATAAAGTAGTTAGATTGTTATTGGCTGTTTCGAACTGTTTCATTATTCTGTATTTTTTTTTTATTTTCTGAATTTTTTAAGGACATTTCTTTATTGATTTCTTAATACATTATTACTTTCATCTTCAGCTTTTTATTCTACTATACATGGTACGGCTATATATTATACCATTAGAAAGGTGGGAACTTTTCTTCCATTTCTGGAACAGACTTGGCCAAGTTGTCCTTATCAATCAAGATCAAACTCAACTTAGGATCAATACCGTATTCAGTAAAGACTCTTCTAGAGTCAGTATCTTGCTTTTGGTTGGTGTAATCGTAGACTCCATGGTACTTGGAGTTTGCTTCAAGAATGATATCTTCATAATGGAAATAGTCCATTTCATCTTGGAGTTGGGAACTCTTCTTCTTTTTACTCTTTTGAGCTTCTTCTTCTTTGGCTGCAACAAGATTGTAAACCTTGGAAATAATAAGGAAATAATCGAATTCGTATTTTTCATGGGCATCTTCGGCCTTGGTCATTTCTTCAAGTAACATCTTGTACATTGGTGGAACAACTTCAACTGGCATATTGATCATTCTTTCACTGACAATTAATCCGACTTTTCCACCCTTACCAAGTAATTTACGTAAAACTATGTTGAATTCGGTTTGTTTCTTAGACTTTTCAAGAACGTAAGCAATCAATTTCTTCATGGCTGGTTTATTGGCATGTTCGTTGACATTAAGAACAGTCAATAAAGCAAATGGATCGGTTTCTTCACCTTCGGTTTTAATAGTGGTACCAATGGAATTTTCAGCCAAAATCAAGTCGGCCATTCCTGATATGTCAATTTCACCGGAATCATCTCCTAATAATTGTGTAAGGAAAGTTTTGGTGGCATGGAAATCGACTTTAGGGTTTAAGTCAAAGTAGTCAAAGTCGACATTGACAATTTCTTCTTCGACTTCTTCTTGGACTTCAACTTCGTTTTCTGACTCGGATGAACTGACATCTATATCGGAGTCTTCCTCCACTCTTCTCTTGGCCATTGCTGTGTTTATATTCTTAGTATTATTGTGTTTAAAGGTATCGAAGAGGACTTGGGATCATTGCGATGAGATTTTCAGTCACGTGAAAATCATCAATTTGTATACTACACTAACTAACAAACTTGGGCAAGAAGCTGGTGAACAGAATAGTTTTTAGGTACTATTATTTTCAATATTGTGACTGGAGTGTTTATTTCGTTTTCATTTTAGCAAAAAATCTAATTTTGATGAGTTTTCCTCTTGTATTTCCAGTAAGTGAGTTCACCACAAAGTAGTATATAGATGATAGTTGAATATTCACAGCCTAGGAAATATATGAAGTGTACAGTGTTATTCTTCGAGATGTGCTTAGTTTTGTTGGGCTAAAATTTGGGAGTAAAGTGTTTCCTTTTTATTTATTTTTGTTCTTTTATTTGCAATAATTTGAAGTTTTTGCAATTATTCCATCTTTTTGTATTATGCATCAGAGTTAAATTCAAAATCTTTACAACAATTCAAAACAGACCTTCAGGAGTCACTTTGTCATTACTCCTTGAAAATGACTTCTGAAAAGTGCCAAATTTGAATCGATAGGCCCTAGTGTACTTGTGGTCGCAAGAATATTTGGGTGCAAATCCTGAAAGAGTATGATATGCGATACTTGATTCAGCCAAAACAAGACCTAGACTCTTCTAAATTTACAAAATTACTTAAGACTACGAAGTACAAATTCCTGTAGTATTTTTTAGTTTAGTTTATTTTTACTGATTTATTTTCCCCTGACCCACCCTCTCTAACGATAGAATAAACAGTAGCAAAGTTGTCATCCGACCATAGTAGCGAAAAATTAATAATGGGAATCGGTTGTAATTGACAAGTAAGCAAAATTGAATATTGAAAAGCTTGTAATGAGTTGGAACTCATGGCTTAAGACACCGTCGAAGACTTTATCCTAAACCACTCATTCCTCAAACCCTACATCCTGGGGTCCCACTGTTCACTCTAGAGCGTTAGATACCGAAAATATTACGCTGAAACCATGTAGTTGATGAATAGATCACAATCAATGTGGTGAAGTAAAATTACAATGACATTTTAAATTTTTGGTTATATTTCTGTTAACCAGTTTGCTTCTTGGATCTTGGAATCTATAATCCGAAGAAACTTTGATAGCAAGTCAATTTGTAAATTTAACTCATCAATATCTAACACAGGAATAATTCTTATATCGTCCTTTGTGGGTCTATGTCTGGTGACTTTAGATTCGCTTATAAGCTCTCGATAGACTTTTATCTTATTTTTCAAACGTTCTCTTTCTTCCAATGATTCTCCAATTGTAGCTTTTTTTACTTTAAGGTTTTCATTAGTGGTTTCATCATCGTATTCTCCTATTGCAGCAACATTATTCATGTTTTCATAGTATGAAGGGTACTCAAGAGTGTAAGTGGCATTTGCTGTGTGAATTTTAAAATTTAATTCTAGATACTTTTTGTCTAGTTCAGTATACTCCTTTAGTAAATTACTCGGATGTTCTCTTGGAGCTTCTCCTTCTTCAACGGTTGAATTTTCAGACATTCTTATAGTAAGCTGCATCAATTTATTTCTGTAGTCGACTTTGAGTCGAAGTGCCTCTGCTAATTTCATGGTATTGAATAATGCAAGAATTTGTTCTCCAAGGCGAAAGTACCTATATTTATATATAAAGCAAGCGAAGTTTATGAACCAATTAATTGGTTTGGTTCTTCAGTGGCTATGGGCCATCATCACATAAGATGAGCACTAAAACATCACAGTCAAACCTTAATGAACTACACCATACTTAAAAACATGACTCATTTGATGGAATATGCGCTTAGTAATATGAGTTAGCCAGTATACTTCTATTGCACTAGTTAATATCCTATCTATAGTAGTTAAAAAAAGACATTTTCGAGGCTGAAAAATACATCAAAAATGACACTTCACTTGCACTTCGGTGGAGATAAGACTACAAACCACTATTATTAGAAAGTTGTGACCAAATTCCCTGCTTCTTTAAATTAGATCGCGGAATTTGAATCTGGTGCCATTGCTTCTTTAATATGTGTATATGACTATTCACTGACCAGTCCCTTACTCCACTCTTCATAGTATCAGGCTGGTATAAAAGGACAATTGTAAAGAACAACAATACCAACCAGAAACAGTAAGAAGAATATACAATCTTATCTCTACTTAAATATTATCTTTTCCGATCTTTCCGACATTTGAAGACTCAATTGCAAATGTGAAATAGCGTATCGTTTCAAATTCTGAGGGTGATGAACACTGGAATTTGGAACCTAAAATTCAATTACCCCTTATTTTGCTCTAAACAGAATGAAACTTTTCTACAATCCCGCTTGGTGATTTTCCCTTTCATCTGTCAATCTGCCTATTGATTTTACCTGTCAGATAGGCTGCAACATTACCGTATTTGGTCAAAGGAGGTGAATGTAAAGCCATTAAGAAAACAGTTCAATCTCTGATAAATATTGCAAATCAGGAGCCATATTCAAAGCTCAAGTACGGTAATGCACAAAACTTTGGATTTTTCCCCACTTGGTGGGTAATTTTATTTAGCTTTTGTTTTTTAGGTTTGGTACGTCATCTAGCATCGCTCTTGTGTGCACTTACCATACATCAAAACACCTACAAGTGACTTAGACTTACTACCCCATGCTGACTATCCAAGGGTACGAGTCAAGCGACGATGACTCCGACAGGGAGATCACCCAGACCACCAATTCCTCGGTCATAGTACCGTCAGCCTCCGTAATCACCGTGGACTCCGCTAGAGCAAAGCGGACATTCGGGGCATCCATCGAGCCTGTACACTATGATTCAGCATTGTTCAATACCAGATCAACCAACCACGACAAAGCATTAGCAAAGAGGTTAAAGAAGAAGAGAAAGAATAATATGGAAGATTACTTAGGGCCATGGGCCGATTATAAGGACCAGGAGCCAGAACAAGAGCCAGAACAAGAGCCAGAACAAGAACCAGAAATAACCAATGACGACCATAAACAGGATGAGGACGATATACAGACTGGGTCCAAAGAACTTAAAGATGAAGAAAACGACAGTGATGCTGCGAACTCAGACAATGAAGGAACCACCCGTTTCTTTGGGTCCAAAACTGTTGATTATTTGGGTAGATCATATCTTCATGTACCTCGTGATGTTAAGATAAACTTAACACGGACTCCAGGATCCCATGAGTCATTTGTGCCGAAAAAGCTTGTACATACTTTCAATGGTCATGGAAAGGGTGTAAACAAGCTTGAATTGTTCCCACAATCGGGCCACCTTCTTTTGTCCTGTGGTAACGATAACACCATCAGGTTGTGGGATATGTACCATGATCAACTGCTTTTAAGAGAGTTTTATGGCCATAGACTGGCAGTCAAAGATATAACGTTTAACAAAAAAGGTGACAAGTTTTTGAGTTGTGGTTATGATAAGATAATTCATCTCTGGAATACAGAAACAGGAGAAATTGAAAAGACCATCCGAGTGAAAGCCATACCCAATGCGATAAAATTCAATCCTAATAATGAGAATGAGTTTATTGTGGGTTTAAGCAACCACGATATTGAACACTATGATATGAGTTCTTTGACCTACATCCTACCTATACAAACATATGATCATCATCTTGGATCTATTAATTCCTTAACTGTTATCGACAATGACAAAAGGTTCATGTCTACTGCAGATGACAAAACCGTGCGGCTCTGGGACTGGCAAATCAATATTCCTATTAAGTTCATCTCAGATCCTTCACAACACTCAATGCCTAAGGCTGCAGTATACCCAGGAGGTAGTTTTGTGGCGCTTCAAAGCATGGACAACACTGTTCATGTCATTCAAGGTCATGGTAAGTTTAAAAACAATAGCAAGCTGTTTAAAGGTCACAATGTTGCAGGTTATGGTATAGAAATTGATTTTTCACCTGATGGAAAGATCTTGGTTAGTGGTGATTCTAAGGGTAACGCTTACTTCTGGGACTGGAAGAGCACCAAAATGGTCAAGAAAATCAAGGCTAGTGACAGGCTCATTAGTAGTGTAAGATATCATCCACAAGAGCCAAGTGTAGTGGTGATGGCTGGAATAAGTGGTGAGATCTTCTATTACAATTAATGAGATATAGAAAACTATAACCGTGTTAGTTTGCGAGGTAAGTTAAAAAGACCTACTGTATAATATTCGTTGTAACAGTGTATAGTGTATTGCTACAATTAAAAGTCATCTTTGATGATAATAATAATATATTAATGAATAATTATTAATGCTGTATATCTGTATGAGAAGGTAAAGTTACTTTTCATTAAAAAAATATTATGAGAACATTGGTTGGGACTATAACTATAACACTGAAATACTTCAAACCCCAATTGTTTGGTGAAAAAATTAATTATGATCGGCAAATATTCTTCGTGAATCTACCTATCTTTTTGGTTTTGATCGTTAACAAAATAATATAAGTTGTATTATACTATAATACACTTATCTTTCTTGTAAGCATCTCTCTTTTTTCTTGAATGCTTATGGAACTTAGACTTTGACCTCTTCACATCGGGACGCTCTTTCTTCTCTTCACCCTTTGGAGGAGGTGGGGGTGGAGTCTCCATTGATTTTCTTGACTTTTCTTTCTTCTTTTCTAAACTGTCATCAGAAACCTTCAACTTACTCAATTTATTACTCACTTGATTCAAGTCACTTCCAACACTACTTGTGGCAGGTGTTTGGACTTGATTTAAAGCACTGAAATTAGAATTATCACTCCATTGACTATTTCTTCTGAATAGTGGACTCATACTGATACTAGGACCTCTAGTGCCATTAACTGAAGCGGCTGGTAATTCTTTGTAATAGTTTCTATCTTTATCAGTAACATACCAGAAGTATTTTTCTCTGACATCAACAAACTTTGTATCTGGAGGATCAACATCTGGCATTGGAACACTTACCAAAGAGTTTGGAATACTCTTCAAAGAAACATTTTCTTCAAAACTAGAAGGATAATTGACTGACTCAATAGGTGATAATGTTGGCTCTTCAATCCAGAATTTTGATTTGGATCCATTAGGAGCAACAACAGGAAACTTATCAGAAGAAGCCGAACTCAATGGCACATCATCATCAGCAACCAATCTATAAAATAACATATAAGGCCATTCAGTATTAAAGATTTCTTTGAAGGATTTTTCCACAACTCTTCCAGTTTTTTTCATATCGTCATAAAGAAGCCAAGGTGCATTATAAGCTTCATCATCAGTTTCATCAGCACTATTAGTGTTTTTACGAATCACAGAGATAAAGTGTCCCGAGGAAATAGAGACACCTCTATGGCATACAGCACTTTCCAAAATCAATTTGAAAGTGTGTGGAGAATCACTATCAACATCATCAGCAACAAACTTCGGTAAATTAATGATTGGAGGAATAATGATTCTTTTGCTGGATCTCTTTGCAACTGATTGATTTGTATTAAACGAGTATCTTTTGAGACAAATAGGAAGAATTGGTCTTCTATTAACAAACTCTTTAGAATTCTTTGCAATGCTTTCCTGATCTTGAACATTGTTGTCATCAGTGTAAAATGGTAATAATCTTAAAAACATCCATGCAGGTAAACTCACTTCCTTTTTACCTGGACCGTCATTCAATGACCAGATAGATAAAGTAGAAGATCTTGTTCTAGTATTAACCTTAACGTTGGTCTTAGAATTTCTTGACATAGATGAACTGATTGGAAAGGCAGGACTTAATGAAATCATTTCTTCCAAACTCTCAGGAGTAGGAGATTTCGTTTTAGGGAAAGGTTCTTTAGTACCATTGTTGGTAGTTTCGGTACGTGGAGGTGTTATTGTTTCATTAGAAATAATATTAGTGATATTATGCTCGGTTGAAAGAACTGGAGTTAAAACGTCCAGATCATCCAAAACAGTTCCTGGGCTAGGTTCTTTATTTGAAGGACTTGGATTAAATGGTACTGAACTTAAATGGTTGTTATCAGTTCCCATTTTGAAACTTTCCAAACTTGCAGGACCTTCCAGTTTAACAGAACCTGGTTCTTCTTGTATACCAGGGCCTAAATATGTTCTTTGTGGATCTTCTTCTATTCCTGTAACTGTTCCCAATGGATTTCTTTCTAAATCTAATGTAGCTCTTCTTTCTAATTCTCTCTTGACACTGATAGAATTGTTGAAATAATGTTCTAAACATTCTTCTAATAAAACACCTTCTGGTTCATCAGATTCTTCAACATGCTCAATTTCTTTTATTTTATGAACGTCTTCTGCTTCTTCATCCTCACCTGGGATACTGACAAATAATATTCGTTCTTTAGAAACTTTTTGATCATCATTTTTACTAAATTTACCGCCATGTTTAATATCTACTTTGAAAGTCAATAATGGCATGGATAATGTTTCAGTTAAAAATTCGAATAATGCAGCTGAATCTTGTTGTTTATGGGACATTGCTTCAGTAAAACCCAATTTCAGCAGGAGTTCACATAGTCTTTCAGTTAAATCCACAGTAATTAAGTTTCCTGATCTTAATAAACTGACATAGACTCTTAATAATGCTGAAAGTTGATTCACAAGGTAATTATCATGTTTATTACTAATGTACAAGATGGGATCAAAACTCTCAAGATTGGCAAACATTGAGAAAAGTAATGCATCAAGGTAACACATAACATTTTCCCAATTTTCGGCACCTTGAAACTTGATAAGAGCCCCTGATTTATCTTGAACGGAATTAGTAAGGAAAAGACCTTGTTCACTAAGTTGGAAGTATCTAATCAAATGAAACACTTTATCTAAGTTTTGTTGGGTAAACGGAGATCTGATTAACGCTATAACTTGATTGGCACTAGGGACCGGTAAATGCATGTTTTCGAACCATTTTTGAACAGTGGTGACGGATGAAGATGAAGCGGTGAGCTTTTTATGTGAAGCATGATGATTGTTATTAGTGGTGGTAGTAACGGCAGTAGATTCGCCTTTTCTATTTAAACTTTCCGCGTACCACTCCCAGAACCCCTCATTTATTCCATCCTTTTCGGTGGAGGTTGGTTTGGATGCAAATCGCTTGAACATGGAAGCTCACGTAATTGCTGTGGCGATGAAAGGTGGAAATGTTTGGGGTGTGATTGGTTGGGGGTAGAAAGATTAGGATTTGGCAGTAAAACTAGGAAACTAAATTGGGCGAGTGAATTCACGTGATAGGCACGGCGAAGATCAGGACCATTTTATTGATAAGTATAGAAAGAGAGGTAAGTCACTACCCCTTGTGTGCAGAACAGGGTTTTTTTGTTACTGGTGGGAGGTTGGGAACGATGGCGTTCCCATTTATCTTCTCACATTATCACGCTGTCATCACCACCAAAGTTATGCGAGGATAATTTGCAGTCATTAATATTTTGGAGTTAGTAGTAGATCGTGCCGTGAACACCACTTTACCAATTGGCCAAGGTGCTTTCTTATCAGTAGGTGTAGTAGCCCAGTTTAATATACAAAAAAATTGATATAATAAGGTAAAGTGGGAAGGTGAAACCTATGTAATTGAGGCATTATCGAATTTCCAGAATAATAGTTAGCTATCAAATAAACTATTTTTCTTTAACCAAACATTGGTGACTATTGGAGCTGATATGTTTTTGTAATTGGCCAATTTTGGGGTATGTGGGTCAGAATTGGGGGTTCGTCTATTAAAAAGCACGAGCTCTGTACCTATGTATTGAACAGAAGAGACGATGGTGTGGCTATAGTATAATATCCTTGTTTCGCGAACAGGGCTCAACTTCAGGCTATTTTGGTGACCTTATGCTAGCTGATACTCTCACGTTTTAGAGTATATTACATGTTGTTTTGTATCAATAATGAAACATTTATGAAGCAGGACGTGTAGATACCACTATTTGCAACCACCCATAATATATGCTACCCCTTTTAGCTTGGCCCTAAGTCACCAAGATCATATAATTGGTAATCTTTCTATGTAAGGCTCTTACAAAATCGATTTATAAATAATGGTATAAATAGCCAGGCGATTGTTCAATAGTCAATATTCGCAATCTAACCTGTAATGACTATATAAAAGATTCTGTATTATGTAAAGTAGACCTAGAACAAAGAAGAATGCTGAATATTGACGACAATTGATAATTTGAGATAATAGGGGCTTTATATTAGCGACTTGGGTATAAGCTTGGAGTTTTAAAAGGCTTAAATTATTCTTCAATTACACCAATTATACTCGATTATGGTCATTTGGATGAATATATTGGGAAATAAAACCAGAGAAATTTGTTTTTTTATTCCACTCTTTTCAATTGGCAATACTCAAGCCTTTCATCTTGCTTAAAACCCCATCTATTCTTTTTTCTAATTCTCCTGTGACATAATCTTGTTTGGTTTGGGCATCCAATTTTTCTTGGAGTTTGTTCAAATGGTCATAATTATCATTAAAGAAGCGTAATTGAATCTTGACAAATGCTTCAAAGGAAGGATCCAAAAATGGGGTTCTGAGATTTATAAGGTTTGGTAAATCTTGTTTCAATTGGTCATTAATAGCGTGATATGCTAATGCCAGAGACTCTAAATCTACTTCATGCGGGAACTCGTGGCCTTCTTTATCACCATCTTCGTCTTCTTGTTCACCCTCGTCCCCCTTGTGGGAACGTTCCAACTTTTCTTTCTTTCCTCTGAGCGCATCATAGTCCAACAACTTACGCTTTCTCTTATTTATCACCTCGTTGACATCCACGAAATATGAATTGAACCGCGCCACTGGATTAAGGACTGTTTGGTTGTACACAGGTTCTAATTCTTCAACTCCATTCTTTAATTGGTTGGCGTATTCTTGTGATAAGTTTGGATATGTAAACACTTTCTCTACAGGTTGATCTGTGTCCTTTTGGTTCCTTTCCTTTTGTAATCTTTCTAGTATATCATCTGGATTTCCATAAAACAGCGCCAATGCTTCTCCTATACTCATTTGGGATCTGGTGACCACTCTTAAAGTCTCCAAGTAATGGGCCAATTCCTTGTGGAGCTTCTCAGACGATGCTTCCATAGTCTTGTACCTCTTTTCATGGAACTCGTATTCCTTATCGTGTGTTTGTTCAAGATGACCGGTCTTGAGCATAACCTGGGCACCAGCCCTATTGATGGCCTTCTTGATTCCTGTCCACGACATATGTGTTTGTATGATGAATCAAGTGTAGATGGTGATGATTAATGATTTAATGGTTTTTGTACTTTACGGGCAAAAGAAAAAAGGGCGTAGCACCGTGTTTCACAAATGCAAGAAATGTGATCTGTACACCGAGAAAACGGCGAGACATGTTTAACGTCATTTGGACTCGGTTTCTCGATTTACAGGTTAGACTAGCTGGAGGACGTGAATACAAGTATTGGGATTAGAGACCGAGAAGCTTGGGATTTGTTGATTCAGTAAATGGAAGAGTAATTCTAGATGTAACTAAGCCCAGTGAGGAAAGGGATAAATATAAATCAGGTTTAACGTAGAGACTTTAATTAAGAGATAATTAAGAGCGACAAAAGGTTTTTAAGGTTTTGGCAGGTATTTTTCATGGTTAACTGCTAGTTCATATAATCCCATATTCAATGTAAAATAACAGTTCAGCCTCAATATTTAAATTAACAATCATTAACAGGATACTCTAAGAACATCAATAGATTCAATTACCAATTATTTATCTATTACTTATAGATTTTTCTCAAATTATTAATTTTTTAAAAGAAAGTAGCTTTCTTTCTTTATAAGTTGCAAAATTTCAGTAAAGTTATACTACAAAAGGAAAAAAAAATACATTTATTTTGAATTACACATAATATTCAATATATTCAAAATGTTCAATCGACTTTCCGAATACTACAGTTATTCAATATTATTTAATTTAGGAAACCTTGGTTATTCAAATAATAGAGGAAATTTGTAAGCTACACTATTATGAGCTCTATTTTTTATTAGTTTCTACCGCTCTATTGGTTTTTTAAAAAAATTGACATACTGAGTAACTCACAAGACTTTGTTAGTAACCAAATCAAATTCGAAAAAGATGGATTATGTTTTTTGGGCCTTATTTGTGCTGTGTTAAAGATCACGGGAAAAAAATTTGGTAGAAATAAGCGCAAATGGTTTAGTGGTAAAATCCAACGTTGCCATCGTTGGGCCCCCGGTT